>JAUZSU010130483.1:0-16819 GCA_034780255.1 Parotocinclus maculicauda
AATTTTTTTCCAGATTCACTTTAATTTAATTGTAGGTTAAATAAATTTTATTTTTAAATTAAAATTTATTTTTATTTTTTCCACCTTCCTTGTATTGATTCCACATAGTCCTCGAGAAATTGAAAAGTGCTGAAAAATAAAGATTAAAAAAAATAATAAATTCCTCCCTCCTCAGTAGATTCTTAAGTAGGCACATCCGAAAAAACAAGCAATTAAAAAAGTCTGGCCTAATGCAGACATGGCACAAGTGAAACAGACAGAGATTTGTGAGCACAGAGTGTTGTACAAACCAACAAGTGATTCGCAAAACTGCTGAATTGAACAAGTGGTGATTTGAGAACAGTTGATGAGTCAGCATTTGTGCATAGGAGAAAGCATCTGCATACTCGCCACTTATTTGCATATGATTTACCACCGACATGACCCCATTCATGCCTGCATTTACGCCCCCACCTTCACCTTGCTCTCGATGGAATGCTGAAATAGGTCACTGTTGCAGCACCTGGGAATCACACGGGTACGATTGGCTGTTTCTGAGATTGGAGGGGCTAGGCTCCTCTGATCTTCAGACATCTTCAGTTACCTGTGATGAACAACGAAAAGTTTCAAAACGTTTTGAAAACTCAAGAGATATGCAAATCTGATTGCATCCATTGATTTCTGAGACAATTCTGGTCCTCTTTGATATGCTACCTGAATACCTTCCCATTGGAAAAACTTCCAGATGGTGGTCATAGCCTAAAAGATAGGTCCTTCTCAACCATTACTTGCTGTGGTATTCAGATATGTCATTTTCCCTTTTGTTTCTGAAATAAAAGGGTGTCATGTGGCTTTTCACTCACCCTTTACTCTAAATTGGCCCTATAGGTGATCGTGTGAATGATAAGAGTGGCCATGAAAAAAGAAAAGCCCTGGATGTCCTGACTTGTCTCTGTAGCCTAAACTGGAGTTCCATATCCATGAACTTAAGTGACCAAAACTAGGGAATCGAGGCAATTAATAAAGCAAGTACCTTTTTTTAGTACCTAACTTTTAGTCCTTTTTTGTGTTATTTTGCCCTTCTTAAGCTCCTTTTTCTTGCTTACATTTACATTTAGTCATTTGGAATATTACTGTTCAAGCAATAGACTCTATAAAGACTATAAAAAGTGTTATAAAACTGCATAAAGTTTATTATTTGTCAGCTTTGACATTTGTGGTTTCAGAGATACTTGATATAAAGTTTACTTTCAGTGCACAAAGAGGACAAATTAAATAATAGAGTAAAGCAAACGTTAATATTATTCGGTTTATTACTGATCCTATTCAGGGTGATAAGGAGAAGGGGCGGCACAGGACGCAAAGTGGAAGCGAACTCTAGACAGGGCACCAGTCCAATGCAAAGGCATATGCACACATTCATATTGGGATACTTTAAACACACCAATTGACCTAATACCTTTCTGTGGAAGTTGTGAAATCTGTATTATTGTAAATGTATTGTTAATTACCATCTCGGTTTTTCATAGGCAGCCTAAAAATTATTTTTGTTATTAGGCTTTTGTAATACATTATAAATGTGTTCAAGTTTATTAGCAGCTGTTTGTCATTTGTAGCCCCAGAGATCGTTGTGTTTTTTAACTAATAAAGGTTCAATTCGTTAAATAAAGAGGACGAATTAAATATTTAAACAATAATACACCTATTAGGACTGATTGACATCTTAAGCTTGACTAAAAGTGTTAGATCTAACGCATACTATAAAACTACAATCCCACAATGCAGCTCGCGCGCTGCTTAAAGAAGTCCTGAGGTGCATCGAGGCACGGGGGAGCCAGGTTTAAATCAAAGCCTTGTAGACGCGCGTGCATGTGCGCGAGCTCGCTTCTTCTACAGCCGGTCCGTGGCGGAGCTGCAGGCGCGTCTCTGCAATCTCCACCTTCCTTCCTTCCTCTTTTTTGGCTCCTCAGAGCTGGAGGGGGGTGAAGGAAAACCGGCGGCCAGGAGGAAAGTAAGGGACAACAACTATAAGACGAAGCAGAAGCACAAGATGCGAACGGTGTAGCTACTTTCTTTCTGAAGCTCTGTAATCGGAGAAGTTCGGAGTCGAGAAAATCGAGGTGGTTTTTTTTTTGAACGGAGCTTTTCTGCAAAGGATTTACGATCAAAGAATCGGCTGAACTTTCCCCCCCCTCTCTCCCCCTGCTCGTGCGGACCAGACCAGACCGCCTCCCGAAATTAGTACGGACTGTTTTTTTTTTTTACCGGTGTAGAGGTAAAACAGAGGGAGTACGAATCCCAAACGGGAAAAGAAATCAAATCGACTTTTCTAAAGCTCTAAAAGTTTGGATCTAACATCAGATTGTGTTCGTGTTTTTTTTTCTTTTAAACAAGCGTTTCTGAAGTGTGTTTTCCTTTTCTTTCTGTCCCTGGGAATCGTAACGGTGATTTTTCTAAAAACTGAAAACGTTTGTGGATTTTTTTCCTCTTGTTAAAAAAGTCGGAAATACTTTCAATCCTCAAGCAACCAAACCTTTCAACTGTTTGCTCCGACATAACTGAACCAGGTGAGACGTGTTTTAATCTTGTTTTTTAATTCTGTATAACCTTAACTCGTGTTCTGTTTATTTCGTAAACATTTTGTATATTTATTGAACCTGATCCCTAAACTCCTTGTTTTATTTTGATTTAACTCTATCCCTAACATTAAACCCTTTTATTTTTTTATCTCTTTTAAACCATATAGCTAAATCCTAATTTTAACCCGTTCTGTATAAACCGGAGAACCAGAGCTGTTTTTTGTTAATTGTAATTTTAAAAAGTTATCTTGAAGTTGAAATCCAGCATAAAAATCAGGTCCATTAAAAAAAAAACCCGATATGGCAAGTTTCTATCTAACTTTTTTTTTTTTTTTTAGTTTGCTTTGTTGGGCAACAATGCAACGTTTCCTGCATCTGTGCATTTATGGATAGCATATACAAATGTAAGATGTTTTTAAAGACGAATTTTATGATTTTATGATTTTTTTTATGACTTTCTGCAAATGGTGGCTCAATTTTATTTCAGGTTTGGATTGCTTGATTAAAAAAAAAAACAGGAAAATGCTGCAAAGAAGTGGTTTGGTTTTCACCCCATGCTGGATAGTTCTGGTTCAGTTTCTTAAAAAAAAAGTCTGGATCTGCTTCAGTTTCTGCAAGATTGTTTCAACTTCTGTTTAAGTCCATTATTTTGGCAAATCAGTGAGTGCATTGAGTATGGCCTCTTCTGGAGTGTGTATTTAATTTAATGTTTATTCTTTCATTTGGTGTTTCCAGAGATTGAGTTCATTTGTTTCGGTTTGTCGAATGTGGATCTTAAGTTGCTCTCATTTTGCATGTATTTCCATCAAGCCTTTGTTGTGTTTTTGTTTCAGATCGGGTCGGGTCAGGTTAATGCCCTTGTGGCACACAATGTATGGCGAATGCACTCGTCTTGATTCATATGAAGTTAAATGGCCATGATGTACAGTTTTGTATGTATTGTGGATATTGTTAGGGCTTTCTGGCTAGACTTGGTCCATTTGTGTAACACAGTATCAACTACATGTTGGGATGTTGGTGCTTAAGTTGGTGCAGGTCCCCATAAAGATACTGGTTGCTTAAATCTAAAATTCGAATGATTCCTTGGGTGCAGGAATTTTTTGACTTGCCCTTCTACTCATGACCCAGATGGGTGTAAATTCTGACATTTTGTGTTTATTGGAGATGAATGGAAAGTCACCATACAGTTTGAGATCGAATCAGATTAAATGTGAACATTCTAGTTTGGAACGACCATGGCGGCTTGGCGTGTGGTTCAGAGTTCAAGTCCCACCACGGCTAAACTGCAGTTGTCGATTAACCCGCAACTGCTTGGGCTGTAAGATTGAATCAGTTGGAAGTCCCCTTGGATATGAGCATCTGCTAATTTATTAAATGCCTGAGGGTCTAGTGCCTGTCCTGGACTTCAGTGGACGCTCCCCGTATGGCACGCCGGTAGTTTGTAGGGTTTTATTAAGTCAGTCTGGGAGGTTGTTACCTGTAAGCTATGTAGAGGGCGTTGTAGCTTCTAGTCACTCTGTGCTCGTTCTGGGTCCATCATGTTTCTAAGGTCATGTGAAGGACACTTGTTTGATTTACAAGGTACAGTCTAAGTAATTGTGTTTTGAAGGGATTTCTAAAGAACCCAAGATTTGCAGGTATTGGTCCCTAAAGTCCTTTACCTTAACCTCCAGTACCTTAACGGCTGTTCCACCTCAGTTCAATCTGAAGGCCTGTGGAGGCTTTGCCAGATTAAACCAATCTCATTTTCATTCTGCACGTTCTGTTGCATTTCCAAAAACACGCCCTTCCCATTCTCATACCCCCCACCGTGCACCACTCACCCTCCCCCCGCTACCCATTCAGCCCCCCACCCTGAAAACTCTCGCTGCTGCTAAGTGGCCGTTGTGATTCCCAGTCAAAGCGTTCATGGTCAGTTTCCACCTTGTGCCTGAAAACCAAAGCTGCTTGGATGCTCAGGCTTGATGAGAATCCAATGCAAAGCAACAGGGCTGTAATGGAAAACTGAAAATGGATCGTTAGGGCATGATTGTGAAGCCAAACGTGGTCCCAAAGTCTGAGTGTTGCACATGTATGCGGGGTGTTTTTCAGTACAAGAAGGTTTTAAACAAAAGTATTTGCTGTACCCCTTCATATCCGTCTCCATGAATACTTTTCCATGTCATTTGAGACAAAAGATTGGACTTGCCCTTGTAAAAACACAGCCGTTTAAGTCTGTAATTACATCAATTAATGAAATTGGAGGCCAAATCATTACGCTGGCTGGTCCAGCTGGATTCGACCAGTGTTTTTTTTTTTTTTAGCTGTTTCTTCAAAGCAGGTCAGAAGTTCAGAGGCGCTACAATGAAATGGTTCCCTGGTTCTACAGGGAACGTCTGACTGCATTACTGTGGCTTTCGAAGGAAAAATGTGACAATGGTGGTATAATTGAACGTTGTACACCAGCGTGATAAATTCATACCTCAAATTCCTTTCACACACTGAACAGTTGGGTGTATTTTAGAGGCACAGAATAGTAGAGCTTAAGTTTCTGTCGGCCTTCACTAAGGGAGATGCTTTTTGTAGCAGCCATATACAATACAGTGTAAAAGTCTTAGATTTGTTTGTTTACCAATTGTAGAATATAACATATTGACTGTTGGAGCCAAAAATCTCCAACTTGGATTCGTCAGGAAATGATATCACATTTCCACTGATCTACATTCCAATCTTTGCGAATTTTCAAATTATCTGCATCTTTTCACCTTGTTCCCCTTACAAAAAAAGGGGTTTCTTGCCTGCTACCCTTCCAAAAAGACCATTCCTGATCAACTTGGCATCCTGATGAGGGGAGGTCACAGGTACTGTAGCCTATAGAAGCTGTTTTTCTGATTTATTCCAGGTTTTTAATATTGCATAAAGTCTCTATTTTCTGATTGTATTCTTTTAAAGAGACTGAGAAATAATTATGTAGGGTCATAATACAATTGCTAAATCAATTAAATATTTAATCTAATGGTGAGCTAAGGTAAGACTTTTGCACAATACAAAACATGCCAAGCAAAGGACTCTGACATTTCCTTACGAACTTTAGATTTAGAAGTTAAAAAGGTGTGATTAGCTCAAATAATCACACTTCTTTCTTTCCTTGTGTTCAGTCTGGGTTAGGCAGGCAGCCTGTAGGCCAGCATTTGTCCCCCTCATGTAAAGTCTGTCCTAATGCGAAGGCTGTGTGAACAAACTGTGTTTTAAAACTCTGCTAGAATGTCATGTTTTGACCTTCTGGAGGATCGAGCGCAGTTGGGAAAACAGTCTGAACATTTAGGCAACGTGTGAATGGTCATTCATTGATATCTTGCTCAGGGGCTGTAGGATGATGAGACGAACCGTCAGAGTAAACACATTTTATTACTTGAACTGAAAATGCTTAGCATGACACGCTGAGGTGTTTCTAACAAGCACACACTGTATTTGGTATTCAAGCTCATGTTTTCCATGACAGAAACACAATAAAACCAACGATAGCTTAGAGTGGGCAGGTTTTAAAGATACACTTGTTTTAGCGATGCACCAAAACCAAACAAAATAAAACGTTTGGCCAAAATACTGATGTTCACAGTTTGTCATTAGTTGAGCCACTTATGTCCACCATTGCCCAAAATACATCATAAGATAAATGTTTTTGTTTTGCTTTTAAAGTAAGACACTTTTTCCTAATGGAAATTCCTTGAACATTATACATTATAAAATAGATTTTCGTTCCTCCGTGAAAGAGTTAAAAATAAAATGACTGAACTACATTGCAAAGTTATAATTTAGCTAAATGTGCTCAACCCTAGATCTCATACTGGTAGAAGGGCTTACATTTCCCTCGTTAGTCCTCATATTAGCTTTTGTACACCTTCTTATCTTTTCCTTGTGTGTTACGCTGTTCCTACAATGGCAAAGACTAGAATACATACCTGTAAACATTGCTGGCATTTGTGCAAATGGTGCAAACAATCGATGATGCATCCAGTAACACAGGACACTCTGGTTTCATTACCCAGTCTGGGGTTCCACTGTCAGCTTTACAAAGATAACGCCCCACATGGGAAGTAGGCAGCAAGGGCACTCATTAGGTAATGAGACAGACCTGGCGAACAAGTCATAATGTTCAAATAATAATGAATGAACCGTAATTATTTAGTATTATCAGGTTAAAATGTAGCATTTGTGACTTCATACAATCGTACAATGTGTTCAGTAGTTTATGTAATTGTGTTTAATGGACTTGTCCAACGGTCAAACAGAGGTAGCTTAACAGTGCCTGTCCCAGTACTTTTTAGTAGACATTTTGTCATGGTTGCTTAAATAGCCTACAGTGCAGGGACAGCATCTGATTAAAACACTACCCATATGTTTTTGTTCTGCGTGTATGTCTATAATTTTGGTGTCAATTCTCACTTAAGGTTTGGAGTTCAGGGTAAAGGCGATGTCCGTCTAACAGTAGATGATCTAGAGTCTGAAGATGTAAAAAGACGAGATGAAGACAGCTGAATGAGAAAAGTGAAGCACCTTTCCCGCTGGGCTTTCTTGTATTGTGCGTTGGAGCGTGTGGGAAGGGGGAAGAGGAATTTTCTGCCCTCTAATTTCTAGCACTGCCTGCGCTGAGCTGGCACTCGAAAAGCATTGCCCTTCTGAAAACGAAGAATTCCCTAAATCAAAAACCACGGTGTAAGCCAGCCCAATTACAGGAGATGGAATGATGTCTGTAGGCTGTTCCTGAAGTTTGGGTGTTAAACAAATAAAATGCACACCAGAGTGTATCCAGTACTGAAAAGTAGTTAAGCTGGGGTACGAGTGGACTAGTCAAAACATGATTTGAATAGATGTTTTTTCCAAGCAAATCAGTTATGCACAGAATGCTGGAAAGAAAGTGAAAGTCAAAACAAAGAAGCCTCTTCGTTGTTGTTCCAAAAGTCCAGACGCACCCGGTGCACTCCTACACGACACTTTCGGGAAGGTTCTGCTCGGCTGGCAGGCAGCGATAATGAGGGGGTGCACCTTGGCCCCGTTCCCCTCTGCCGATCACAGCGAGACAACATCCTGGGCTCCGTTTAATTAGGGGTCCAGCCTCTCTGCTTTTCACTCTTCCGCTCCTCTCCTGCCTTGACGTGAGCTTTTAATGAATAGCCAAGTTTGTTCCACAGCTTGCATTGGTCTTCGCTACGTTTGTTTACGTGGAGCAACAGGAAACTGTTTGTTTAGATTTTTGGTTTTCTCCTGAGCAATATTTTAAGGTGAACCATCACACTGAGGAATTGTCTGACTGGAGTGAAATATTAAACCATTTAAGTATGAACTATTCTGTAAAATAATGCTCCGCCCCTCTAGTTTTTACTCATCGTCCTTATGTTTTCCTCCCTGTTTTTGCCCGTACTTATATTGGGTATACCAGGGTTATAAAGGAATCTATCACATGGTGCAGACGAGCACGTACCCTGACTGGGTGACCGTCCATTATAGGGTTGGGATGCATTTGGCTTCCCTCAGAAATGACCAGTTGCAATTATTAGATTTTTAATGGCTTATTTAAAATCTAAACCTTTATTTTCGTTCACAATTGGACTTCTTGTGCATTTAGGTCATGTCTAATAGGATAGTGGCTTGAAACCTGACTAATTTTTAATGTGAAACTTTTTACATTACTTAATAATCCAAAAAATTCTCCTCTACAGTAAACGGCAAACATTATTAACAATATATTAGCATTGAAATTCTTAATTTCTTTGAGCATAAAGTGCATTTCAGTGTTTAAACAAAAGCGTTATGGAACAAAAGGCCGTTTTGGGTGCTTCATTTATTTCCAGGGTTGCCAGATCACACGAGAGAAGCACTACTGGCAAACATGAATTGATTTTGCTAGATGTTTTGCCTGCAGGTGCAGATCAAATCTGATCAAAGATATACACTGAAATCTGATTACTCACCTAAACTCCAGCCCTCTATCAGATTTCTTACACTTCCACACACTCGTGTCATGATGGGTTCTAAAAGAGCTCCGTATTACAATAAATTTACAAAACAAAGGAATTTGCTCATTTCTGGTGGCGTCACATTAAAATGTGCTTGAGAAATCTTAACATGAAAGAACACTGGGATCAATATACTGGAAGTATATTCAATATTCCCAGAGAAGATAATTAAAAAAGTTGATTGGAATATTTTACCCAGCTACATTGGCGCACACGGCCTAAACACTAGTGCATGTTGATGGTTTAGTGAGTCTGCTCCAATCTGGTATCAATCCAGCATCTGATGCCAATAATAGCCTGAGAATTTTGTTGGAGAGTGGTTTTTAATCTATTGTATTACCATGCACCCTTTCTGTCACTTCTTGGTTCCTCCATTTGAGAATTATTGCCGTACCCTTCTCTCGGACATTGTGTTTTTGGGGCTATGTCACTGATGGGAGGTGTTAGAAAGGACTCTGATTTACAAACTTTCATTTTCCTGTAGTGACCATCCCTTCTTTAAGCTCTTCTGTTCTGTTGTTTGACCCCCATGCTCAGATGGGGCACATTGCTAAACTCAGCAGGGTGCAGGTCTTTCCTCCTTTGCCGTCGTAGCAGTCGTTCTCACGCAATGTCCTGGTTAGCAGGAAAGTTGATTAATTGAAGGTAAATGTAGTGGTGACTTTTTAAGCTTAGTAAAACTGGAGGTTGACTTTTGCTGGTGATTTTAGATTTGGTATTGTTAATGTTTTGACTGTCTATTGTCCAAGCAATGGACAACGCAAACTTTGTCTGCTCCTAGAGCTTAACCTAAAGGCTGACCGGTTGTTTCCCAGGCCAATCCCCAAGCTGTTTTTGTTTGGATAAGTGTGAGTGACATTTGGTGAATGAGCTCCAGCGGTCAATAGGACAAATGGTATGTGTTGGGTTCATGCAGGGATGGGATGTATTCAAGCACGGGAGTGTGAGGGTCTTTGTCTTCTTTATCTTTCTTAAGGCTGTCCAGCTCAGCTTTACTTCATGGTAAAGTGATACTTGTGTACGGCAATGCTAAATCTGTTTAGGCACGTTTCCTTTTTTGGATTTCACCAAGCATATATTTATTTTGTAATGCAAATAAATGATTTACCTTTCAGCAAGTCCAAGGCTTCTCCAATCTGTCACACTCTGGTCCTAATTTAAAGATGTCAAAACGATCAGACCAACTATGATCTTCCCCCATCTGGTCAAGTAAATCAAACGTTGTCTTTCGTTGGCTTTGAAGACAGACTTCCCCACCCAGTGGGAAATTCTTTTGGCGCAAAATTACATTTGCATGCATAAGCCTGTGCAAGACATGCATTGGAAGGTTTGTTTAAGTGACTATCCAAATTGCACAGTCATCTTTTGAAGCATTGTGTTGTTTTTATAGGCATGAGGCATGGAAATTATGGTATCATGGCAGCTCCAAGGATCACCTTGTTTCTGTTTGCGCTGTAAAATGACTAAACGATATGTCAGCAGGTTCTTTGCCTTAGCTTCACTCAGGCATGAATTTCTCTGTTCCTCAGGTTATGCAATATAAGCTCAGTGCACTGCAAATAGCATGCCTAACCTGAAAAGGAATGTGCTTTTTCCCCCCATTTTATCATCGCCACTTGGATATCAAGACTGGAATCCTTGATTCTGGGGACGTGCTGTTCTACAGTCACTATAGAGCAACACTGCAAAAGTTTGTTTTGAATTAAATGGTTGTTTTTGGCCTTAGTGCTTTAAATGTGAGACTGGCTTTATCATGCTATAAATGTTCCATCACCCTATCTGGCTGCATGAGAGCCTAATCCAGCCCAGTCGAGGCAACATAACATTTGGATATTACAGGAATTTACAGCCTGCACCGGTTGCCTTGGCCTCAGGCCTGGTGTCAAAAGAGCTTTAGTTGGCAATGACATTTTGCAATTGACTGAAATGTATTTATCTCTCACCCCTGAGAGCAAAGGCGTTATTAACCCATTAAAAACCATAATCCCCATTTGGGGATCGGGTGCTTTAACTCGCCTACTGATGGGATGGGATTTAGATGGATAGAAATAAAGTTGGCAGTTAATGGGTTAATGTATTCAGCAGTAACTAAATGTTATAAAATATACAAAAAGTCCAAATGGGGTCAAGTATATTAGAAACCATTGTGAACCTAAACCGAATTCCTCCTGCCACTGTAACGTGTTATTCCTTGGTATTAAACCAGTGATCAGTAAAGCACTGTTCCAGTATCCTGGTACCAATTGTTTGTGTGGTAGGACCTTTTTAAATAATTTACTAACGTTTAATTATGTATTTTTCAGAGCTCATGCCATAGCTGCGTATATGGAGAACTGAGCAGGGCGCCGAGCTCTGCTGTAGAGGAGCATGATGAAGCTTTCAATGAAGATCATGCTACTTCTATTCTCAGTTCTCCTAACCCAGCCACTGCAGGGTCACACCAGACCAGCCAGCCCAGAGCAAGGTAAGAAGTCTTGTTTAATACTCGTGGGATATCTTGTTCAATGCAGATTAAACGTTATAAATGGTCGGGCGTGCTTTGAAGACAGTGTTCTACCAAATTACAATCAGTCAAGCTTTGGTTTGGAAGCCTGTCGTGGATTTGTGATGCGTCTTGGAACATGCTCTTTACAAGTTCCGTTTTGTTATTTTACAGATGCACATTTCCAAATCCAGCTGCTAATTATACCTACACAATGTTATGGGAATGCATTTCAGTCAAGCTGTTTCAGACTATGGCTTGTCCAATTAGCTCCTGGCTAGCTTGCTCTTATAAAATGTTGAACAATATGTAGGCAGTATAATCCCTCTAAAGTTAGCACATCATGTTCTCTATGCTAGTTTGAAACTTAATTCTGTACATGCAGTGTTTTTCTTGTGCTTTATCGTACTAGTCATTTAAATTTGAAGATTTAACCCTTGGTTGTTAAACTCGATCTTTTTACTGTTGCTAGGATAGAAGGGAAGCATTCTAAATGTTTTAGCTGGCGACCTCAAGTCTGTGGCAATTTTTAAAACGGAGTAAATTGTTGGGGATTTCAACATTTCCCTCCGACCTGTTGATAATTTAAAAGAAAAGACTATGAATAACTTAATTGTTTTTGTTTTTAGAACTGGTTTCCAGACTTCTGTAGGTCATCCCATGCTGATTGTAGATATTAACGGTTAAGGAAGCAATAAAAATGTTTAGGCCAATGGAAAAGAAAAAGTGTGTGCAGGAGTAGATGATGTCTACTGGCTATTCACCTTAGGGTCTCGGCAGCATGATTCAGGCGTTCACATGTTTTTCCTGGGAGCAGGTAAAATCCAAACCACACGCAGATGGCACTAGAGACAAAGCGGGAGGGGGAGGGATCGTGAAATGAAATCCTGAAAAATGTGTCTCCTGGCTAGATTCCAGCATAGTGAGGGCTGCCGTCTCCTCGCAGGTTTGAATGTGCTCCACCTTTGCTTGTCTGAGGGGGATCACAAACACGGTGTCATAATGACCATATTTTTATACAGTCTTTGTTAGTCCTACCTTTATTATACCTGTTATGGCCTTAAATAAACCAGATTGGGTTCAAACCTGAGAGTGTTCAGGGTGTTGTAGCCTGCAGGTAGGCAAAAATATCACCCTCTTTATCTTTGTGTGTCCGTCTTCCTTTTGTAACGAAAAGGTATTTGTTGTCAAAGGACGACTTTGCTACGAGGAAAGCTATAAATTACTGTGTTTTTAAAGACGAGCAGACAGAACTCGAAGCACTTTGCCCTGCGGCTGTATTCCGTAGCGCGAGATCGTGTTTCTGGGAAAGCAAGCCCAGTTTTCATTAAGAGAGAGATACGTGAATGAGCAGGGCCTAGATAGATCATCCTCAGTTTCTGGAAGTAGAGCTAGGGTTAATGGTGGGTCAGCCAAGAGGGAACCCGAGCCCAAAATATTCCGTAGAATTGCAGATAGTGGCCTGTTGAAGAGACTTGATTGAACGTCGCCTTCAGGGATGTCGTGAGGAAGGAGGAACAGATAGTGGAAGTCCAAGCATGATGGATTATCTTTCCAGCCTCTCTGCCCCTTCATCGCCATATGGTCAGGTGTTCTCGGGGGCTGTCTGCCCTTTTCCTCTCCTCTACTCCCTTCTTCCACTCGTCACGCTAAATGGCAATCTTTTCCCGCTCCCTCCCACCCCCCACTCTGCTTCCTGTGGCGTGAATGATGGTTTCAGCTGTCAGCAAGTGGCCCAACGTGCTGGCATTTGTGTGGTTCGTCCTCCTCCACCCAGGAAAAAACAAACGAAACCAAACACTGGGACTTCAGTGATTGCCATTCAGACACCATCTTAATGCAATCAGCAGTCGTGCTTTTAGCAACGTTGGGTATTTTTTAATGCTTATAAAGTCTGTTTGTTTATGTAACAGTGCCCATATGTAGATCACTTGTTTATTTTGCAATATCCCTCACATCTGTGTAGGACTGAACTCACTTCCTGCTCTGGATTTACTCTTTAATGTCAAGCCAATTTTCCTCTTCCATTCCATTCCATTTTCACCAAGTGTGCGCAGAATCCTGAGCTTAAGGCGCTTATTGTACATTATATGAATGTTTACAGTTCTGTAGGCTGTCTAGAATTTGAAAAGACAGGATTATTTATGAAAGCCACCTTGTGTAGTCCTGCTGGAGCCATGCACGTCTGTGGCGCCCCACCATGTCTGAACACCACAGAGCCATGCTGAAGATCAATGCCTTGTGGATTCCTTTGAATGTCAGTTTCCTCCTTCCCAATACTGGAGGTGCGGTCAATCAAAGGGAAAAAGAAATGAATAGGAATATTGCTGGGATCTTCCAAAATTGGGGGGGGGGATTATGGCAGATCTGGACCAAGCTTATGCGTTTGCTCGGATTCCAAGTAGGACACCCCACTTACTTGGTTTTTATGAAAATGAAACTCCAGTTTTGCCGCCAGAGCAATTATTTTGTCTGATATATGTCAACACAGGCTTCAGTAGCCTAAGTGTATTCTTAAACATAAGACATGGAACTGATGGTGGGGAAAAACCAGAATGTTCAAAATGACTACTCTGTATCAACATCTTGGCATGGAACAATACTGTGGTTGGGTTCAAGGTGGAAAGAATTGCTAAGATGAAAACTTTTGAAACGTTTTTAAACATTTCCATTTGCTTGTTCCCGTATCGTTCCATCCTCGATAATGACTGACATCTTTTTGACCAGTTAATATACGTCATGCCATTTTAGCTGCTGATTTTTAGATGCCAGGTATCTAGGCGACGATGGGAAGCTTCCCACCTAGTTTGACTAAATATCTGTGAATCAACAGGATAATACTTATGCAAAATGTCTTGGTTCGGGGCCTCCCTTTTGGAAAGTGATAATTGATTTGTAAATATTGACATTATATGGAGAAGACCTGCTTTGTTTAAGTACTCAATCATGCTGCTTCCCTTTTGTTATTTTTCTGGAGCAGGTCTACTAAAGATGGCAGTGTAGCATGGAAAGTTGACGGCTCGATTGTCGCTTTAGAAAGTCTTTTGTGTGTGTGGTACATCCATATTTCTTCCGTGGCCTGCTTGAATTGCATTAATCCATTTCCTCTGTATTTAGAATTCTCTTGCTTTTTATCTCTCTAATACACTATGGCTGTGACTGTGTGGAGATGGGGACGGGTGGAGACTAAGGGAACAATAGGTGTGATTCAGCAGGACTGGCTGAGCTCACCCCACTCCCCGGTGTGTGTCGGTGTGTGTGCTGGTGTGTGCTTGGGTTGTGATTGTTTGTAGAACGGCGGCCATTGTGAACAAATGCCATTAGCATCTATGGCTTGAGGGAGGCCTGTTTGAGGGAGTGGGGGAAGGGAGAGAATTTGTCCCCATTTGCTTATTGGCTGGCTATAAGGAGAAATCTGCACTAATTAAAGCAAGGTAGATATGTCGAGATAATTACATTGGCATGCAACTTTAGAATTGGTTAGGTTTCCATTTCAAATGCTTTGATTCGTGCTTTTGTGGTTTTCCATGCCTCTGTACTCAATACGGTCCAGTATGTGAATGGTTCCAAATTCCTTTGCTTTTCATCTGCTCCCAGATGTTGGACAGATTGGCTCTTTGCTTTTAGGTCTGTACTTGTTCAAGATAATATTAGAAAAAAATGTCTAAATTCACACAAAGCTTACAGCCTACTGGATTTACAAACAGACCAGAATATATTGCAGCAGGTTGTTTACATTTAAGCTGGTTATTCCCTTTAGTTCAGTTTCATTTTGTCTGTCAAAATCTGTCGCAACCTGGTCATTTACATTTACAGTTAAGTTATTTTTACAGATGCTCAAATACAGAGTGAATTAATACTGATACAGTCTTACAATCCAAGCAATTGTGGCCTAAGGGCCTTGCATAAGGACCCAATCGTGGCAGCTTGGCAGAGGTGGGATTTGAGCCCCGGTCTGTGCCAGGTCCTGTTTTTCCAGCAATAGGCTGAAAAGCAAATGACCTGATTTAAAAAAACAAGCGAACAGACTGCACCAGGAGACAAAATACAGACATCACCAGCCTCACAAACCATGTTTAAAATAGATTGCTACAAATACAAACTGTGCAGAATATGAAGACTATGTCGAATTTCGGGAGTCACCTGTCCACAACAGGTTTAAATCAGCCAAGGTTACCAGAACTAAAGCAAACCTTAGCCGAAACGTTAGTAACAGATGGCAAGGCAAAAGACACGGTGCTAATTCAGGGAGTTGATTCAACATTTGAATACTTTAGTCCCAAGTTATATGCTGTCTATGTATCGTCTAATTATTATTATTATTATTATTAACAAAATGTTGATAGTAACAGCCAGTGTTGTAGTTCCTAATTATTTTATTTGCCACGGCATTTAAATATTCTTCGTAGGTTCGTGAGAAAGAGCTTGCTATCTACAATTGGCTAGAACAAATTTGAAATCTGGCTGAATAGCTACTGTATTAAGTCAAGTTATTAGTTGGCTCTCGTGAGCCAAGTTAATATTAATTCAATGCTAATGTGTAGGATAAAAACCAAAAAAGGTCGCTGGACACCCTAGGTAAGCGTCTGTAACTTAGACATTGCTCTGTCATTCTGATTTTCATTAGGTCTACACTTTCCCTGCTTATTGTGTTGAACCCTAAGTGCTGTTTCCTAAAGGAAATCCTATTGGCCACTCTTTTTTGTTCTATTGCTTCCTATTTTGACACACTGAGTTTCTCTTACCCTTTTTACCATCTTGCGCTTAAACTCCTCCGATCTGGCCGACCGTCCCGTTCAGCTGATTTCAGTAGTCACCTTTTTATTCTGCCCTAAAAACTTTCCTTTCATGATTCAATATCATTAACATGATTTCTAGACCCATCAATCAGTAGTAAGCATGAGGACCGTGGTCGTTCCGGCCGAGCTGCTTTTACAGCAAATATAGACTTTGATCCTTCTTAATACCACCGTTGAATGTGGAGGATCAGCTTAGCTGTGAATTGAGAGCGCAGCCGAGCAGGACAACCACACACGTTCGAGTTGATTGGAAAGTATGACTGTACCTTAATCAGTTCCATGTATTGTTCATGTTTGTTGACTGTTAAACGGAAACTGTGCAGTCTGTTATCATTAGAGGCCTCAAACATCCTTTTCTTTCTTTGGTTTAATCAGTGCAGCGAGAACCCGTGTTGGCGAACGTCTGCCTTGTGATGTTTGCGTTGGATAGCGTTCATATTGTGGCTCCAGGAAGGAGGCAAATCAATTAGTATCCGTGTATTACCCCGAATTAAACTTGCCTCATTAAACCACTGTGCAGCTGTATTTACACCAGGCTGGCAGAAGAGCAACAGGATATTAAAACCTTTCCATCACATACCTGCGAGTGTTGGAGCATCGTCGACTGTTGGGCATGTGACTACCCATAATGCCATGAGGCATGTCTGGAGTGCTTGACAATTGACCCCGATTCAGATCTCAGATGTGCTCATTGTTGCACTTTTGGAAATGCAGTCGATTCCGGTTAATGGGACCACCGGTTATTCGGACCAAATCCTAAAGTACCAAAACAATTCCTAATAAATACGTGTAAGTTTATTTGCTTTTTTGGACCAAAATTCCGCTTAATCGGACCAAAGAACGTAACAGCGAATATGAAATATGTATTATCCGTTGTTGCCAAAGAAACTATTCGTCTCTGGCCTCTCTACAACGCTCCCGAGTTTCTCCCCCAGCCCTCTACTGCCACCTACAGGTCTTTGCCTAACATTTCCATTTACTACA
>JAUZSU010130494.1:0-16818 GCA_034780255.1 Parotocinclus maculicauda
TTCTCTCACGTTCTTTGGTCCGATTAAGCGGAATTTTGGTCCAAATAAGTGAATAACATTACACGTATATAATAGGATCTGTTTCGGTTCTTTAGGATTTGGTACGAATAAGCGGCTGGTCCCATTAACCGGTGGTCCTATTAACCAGATTGGACTGTATTTGGAGGGGTGTGTACAAACATGTATTTGTATCTGTTCCTAAATCTACCAGAGTCGTGGTAAAAAGCAGGATGAAATACCCAGGCTTTGTAGAACAGTTGCTTTTGAGTGCCTGTTCCTTTAAATAATACTGGGCCCCTGCCCGTCCCGACTCCGTGTGCCCGGTGAAAGTGTTTCCTTAATCGTTAAATGATCATGTAAGCTCAATTAATTTGTTTCACCAAGGTAATTTCAGCATCCTTGTGAAATAACCGGTGTTTTTATTTCGGTTCCCGCCCTAAACGAGACGCCACTCACTTTTCTGTTTGAGGAATTGACTCCAGCTATTTGAAGGTTCACTCCTAGTCCTTAGGGCCTTGAATCACGCTCTCTTTTTTTTTTCGGCTGACTCATACACGTGCGTCAATGGCGACCTGTTTAAAAAATGTCGAAATTGTCAGTGTTTTTAACAAAGGAGCACAAACGGTGTTTATTTACCACGCTCTGAAATAGTGTAGCACGTTATTTTAGATCCTAGTGGACACCCCTTTTGGATTTTTGTTGACTTTAGAGGGACATTACCTTCTAAAACCTCTTCCAATCAGCTCTCCTGTCCCATACTAGTTTGGGTGTTTGCTCCTTATATAGCTGGTCCAGACAGATCAAAAGCCATGGGCGGAGCTACATAAATGAGGGGTGGTGTAATACTTATGAGCCTGTTCCTGGTCGGTCCATCCATTATCTTCTGCTTAATCCACACGGGGTCGTTTTCCAGTCTATAGGAAGACATTTAGTCCTGTACAATAATCTCTTTACAGTATCTTACTTCTTGAGCCTGTAATTCTCTTTACTGTCTCCTGGTGTCCCCAGGGTCCACTCACACTAGTTTTCTGTCATCCAGATGTGCACTAGGTGCCCAATATCTCTGTTATAAACTCCTCCTTGTTTCTATACTCATTGTTTATTTCGCCAGTTGCCCTTACAGTGTAAAAGCACAGACTTTAACTGTTCATTTATATTGGTTCTCGTCTTCGGCACAAGCAGAAACTCGATTTGTGATTCAGACTGAAAACAGCCCTTGCTCAAGGCAGATTCCCCACTGTGTGTATCTAAAGGTTAGCAATGACAGCCAACCGAAAGGAAATCAGGAACTGAAGTGTGTTTTGGTGTTTTGTTTTTCATTTTCACTCTCTTACTCACTGCATTACAGGAACATTTTCCACACTTTATTATAAATCAGGGAGCTCCTGTATGATGGAACTCCATGATCGCCTTGTACAGGGCTGATTTTCTGAGGACTTGTGATATACCCGTTTGTGTTTCTCAGAAGAACAGAAGTTATACTCACATACTCTGGTTTTAAAAGTAATTTGTTGGCACTTCATGTTGGTATTTACCCATTACCTTACCTGTTAGCCTATCGGGTTTGTTTTGACAGGCGAACAGCGCCACCTAAAGATGTTTCCCAGGAAAACTCGGAGCCTGACGAGTCCTGGGATGAACTTAGCCAGGAATCAGAGCCTTTTTACGGCGCCTCCCCTCCGTGCACGCAACGGCAGATGAAGCGCATGTCCAGCAAACACCTCAGAGGTCAAAACAGAGCCTCAGGACGATCTCCGGTCAAAGGTAAGAAGACCTTCAGTTACTTCTGTCACACAGAGTTATAATAATAATGATAGTAATAATAATAATAATAAAATTCACTTAATAATAAGCGATCGTCTCTGCTCACGATTCCTAATCACTCAGGGTTTAAATAGCAGAGGTTCTGATTATGGAAATGCAGGACTAGTAAGAGGAATCAATACCCGGGCAGCATGGGATCAAGGTCCGGGCCAGAGTCGGGGCTTTTTCCTTATCCTCATTCAGGACATCCTGAATAAAAACAACACAACAGGGAGAAACCCAAAATAAAAAAGACTAAACCAGCAATACAAAGTTAAAACTGCAGATTTAGAAACACGATCTTAAAAAATCCCTTATAAAAGTCTTTATGATTTGATAAATATGATGAATAAATGAAAAGAAAAGGGTTTTGTTGGCTGGGATTACATGATGTGAGTGAGTGTGTAAAGAGAAAAGATTCTAAATACAAGCAGAGGATTTAGAATAACATGCAGCAGCGTTTGATAAATGAGTTTTATATATTTTCTGAAAATGTTTATGAAATTGTAGGGGGACTGTTGTGTTTTTACCCAAATTTGTGTTTGATCAAAAAGTGTTTAATCTGGGTTTGTAGACCGTTTTGTTTTTTAAACCCTATTCTTTTGACTCTCTTGTTTCAGCTACAGATAAAAGTCTGTCGAATCCCTCGTCCCATAGGGAAGCCAAACCCGAGTTACCCGAGGAGGGCACGTACAAACAAGAGAAGAAACACCGCACCAACCTACGCACCAACGAGCGGGATAAGAAGAAGATCTTCGAGGGTTCGTTCATGTTGGATCCCCAAATCGCCAAATCGAGTCCCTTTAACACCTTCAGCATGGACCCCAGGAAGCCGTATCTGAGCTTGGGCTGCACCATGCCTCAGTCCGTACCCCGCACCCACCGGCAGACCTCTCGGACGGACTGCCCGGCCGACCGCCTGAAGTTCTTCGAGACGCTGCGGCTGCTGCTCAAGCTGACCTCCATGTCGTCCAAAAAGAAAGAGAAGGAGCAGCGCGGCCAGGAGCACATGGCCTTCATGGGCCAGAACAACGAAGTGATCTGGCTCGAGCTCCAAGCCTGGCACGCCCACCGCAGCGTTACCGATCAGGACCTGTACCTTTACACGGCCCGCCAGGCCATCCCTGACATTATTAACAAGGTGCTGAACTTCAAAGTGGACTACAGTAGCCTGGCAACGTCCGAGTCTCAGATCCAGAGGAACTGCTGCTCAGGAGGGGTCAAGTGCGTGGCCTGCCCCGGCTCCTGGTCGGAGGTGGACTCCACCGCTCTGTTCGGACCCGGTTCTGCCTGTCGGGAGCATCTGCAGAGGCAGCGCTTGGCCTTCGAGCAGGTCAGAGGGGTCATGGGGCTGCTGGAGTCGGTCGAGGCGCTCTATCCCTCCCTGCAGACTCTGCAGAAGGACTACGAGAAGTACGCGGCGCGAGATTTCCAGGGCAGGGTGCAGGCGCTCTGTTTGTGGCTGAACATCACTCAGGACCTGAACCAGAAGCTGCGCGTGATGGGCACCGTGCTGGGCCTCGGAAACCTTTCTCACATAGGGTGGCCCGTCTTCGAGATCCCCTCACCCCGCTGCTCCCACGAGAACGACGACGAAGAGGAGGACGGACAGGACGACGGCAGTCCGGACAAGGGCCAGGGGGAAGCCGGTCCGGAGACGCCGACCTGCCTGACCCCCAGAGCGACCCCCGATCTGTCGGAGGAATTCACAGCGGTGGGCGGCGCCCAAAGCCAGTGCTGCCCCACAGCTATCTATAGACCCTTTGTGGATAAAGCGCTCAAGCAGATGGGCCTGCGCAAACTCATCCTACGACTGCACAAACTCATGGACCGGTCGTTACAGAGGTCGCGGGCCGCGCTGCTGAGCCACACGTCCAGTCCAGAGGTGAGAGTAAAGCTGTTTATTAGGTCCACGGATTAGGATGGGATGGGATGGGAGCGTTCCACTCGGGTTCTCAGCTGCAGCCATGCCACCTTCGTCCGTACGGGGAAATATCTTTTATGCTTACGTTACAGCAGTGACGACTAAAGGGCAAGCAGCCATGAGACTTTGCGTTCGTTTTTAATTGCTCTTCCCTTTTAAAGGCGTGACCCAAGGTGAATGTTTCTCTTTCAGGTATCTGAGGTTCCGGACTGCTCCCTGCTGTACAGCGACTACCTACCTGAGCTCTCTCGTCACTTGGCCGGGCGTCTGGAAGAGGAGTCTGCGTCGGGGCGGGTATCGTGTATGGAGCTGCAGGATATGAATCTGCCCTCGTTTCGACCCGCGTTCCTGGTCCTGTGCCGCGTCCTACTGAACGTTATTCATGAGTGCCTCAAACTACGACTGGAGCAAAGACCTGCTGGCAAACCGTCACTACTCAGTATCAAGCAGGTGCTTATCTCTGTGGGGACACACTCTCTCGTTTGGCCTTGTGACGGGAGCAGGGCGGAGTTGTTATGTGAGACGTCGGGACGGTATCGAAAACAAAAACGCAGCGTTTCTCACAAACCGTTTTAGTGATTTAGCCAGTCTGGTCCAGTCCAGTACCCTCCTCTTCCAACTCCACGTCTTAGTCTTAGCAATGGGCAGCATGTGGTTTTGCATTGTCTTGTTGAAAAATGTGTGGACGCCCCTGGAAAAGATCTGGGAAGGCATTTTAAAGCAGACAGTTTCAGGAAAAAAACTATAGATGAATTATTCGAGTGCGTATTTTTTGTCGTTTTAATGTGTTCGGCCATAACTGTCGTGCTTTGAAGTGTCGCTATGAGCAGCGGAGTTTGAAGTTTGACTCAGAGTTGTGTGTGACTGGTTGTGTTGCAGTTGGTGCGTGAGTGTAAGGAAGTGCTAAAAGGGGGACTCCTGATGAAGCAGTATTACCAGTTCATGCTGCTCGGGATCATTTCTGACCCTCAAAGCTTACACACTAACGCCAACATTGACGACTTTGAGGAAGATCTCCATAAAATGCTGGAGGCAAGTTCTACGTTGTCATATCACTGCGTGTGTGTGTGTGTGTGTGTGTGTAGATTTAGGTTTTAAAATACAGTCCTAATCTTATCCGACTAAACGTTGGACCTCCTTGTTGAACGCAGGTGTACTTCGACTACATGCGCAGCTGGATCGAAATGTTGCAGCAGCTGCCTCAGGCATCCCATAGCCTGAAGAACCTACTCGAGGAGGAGTGGAACTTCACCAAGGTCATCACGCCGTACATCCGTGGTGGTGAAGCACAATCTGGAAAACTCTTCTGGTAAGTAGATGCTTCTTCTTCTTCTTCGTACTATCATTTACCACACAGGATTTCCATTTCTGAGGTCTGATGTGTTACCGTTGGCCTTGTAGCGACATTGCCGGCATGCTGCTGAGGTCAACAGGAGATTTCCTGGATGAAGGTTTACAGAAGAGTTGGTCTGAATTTTGGGAGAGCGCCGATTTCAGTACCGCTTCTGACGAAATCAGGTACACAAGAAGAGAACCAAACGGGCTCAGTACTAAAGTCCACGCCCTGTGTGTGCTAATCGCTCTCTACCTGTCCACACAGGCGATCTGTGATCGAGACGAGTCGGTCCCTCAAAGAGCTTTTCCACGAGGCTCGGGAGAGGGCGTCAAAAGCGCTGGGGTTCGCCAAAATGCTACGTAAGGTAACTTAAATGTAATCACCTCAATCTATCACCTGTTATCACCTGACTATCACTTTTATGTTTCCTGTATTAGAAGTTTTTTATTGGATACTTAGCCTATGCTTCCAGAGTTTGAGTTTATGGCTGCTGTTTCTAAATCTGGGAACAAAAAGTGTCATGGAAATTGTACTGAATCCATTCTTTGTGCAGGACCTTGAAATCGCGGCTGACTTTAGCCTTACCAGTGGAGTGCTCTGTGTCCTTAAAGCCCTGAAAGAAAGGAATAATGTCAAGGTATTCTAATCTCTTATTGTTTTTTTTATTTTATATTCTATCCACAGCAGTAATCAGAGCACATGCTTGATTATACCGCCCCTCCGCATTCATCTGTACCCCAGATAAAGAGTAACGGAATTAATTCCCATTTATAAACTTAGTCTCACAATCCCAGCAACTGTGGGTTAAGAGTCTTATTTATAGACTCAACAGTGGTGGGATTTGAACCCTGGACCATCCGGTTCAGAATCCAGTACCTTACCCGCTAGGACCCAGTTCCAAAAAGAAGTGGTAAATAGAGATAATAATCTTCTTTTTAGACATTTAATAAACATTTAAGTTACTAAATGAGTTTTGGAGTTGGATGTGATTTTGTATTTGGATCCATCTTGTCAGCATTTTCACTATAAGATAATAAAATGAGATATAATTTATTGCTTTGGGAATTGGCTTAAGTCTCACACTAAAGAAATGAGGGGAAAAAAATCATCTTTAAATTGAAGTAAATCGATTCTGACCAGTAAGAACTGCCTGATTAAGAAATAACTTCCTTAGACTACAGTAGGACGTGGGTTCTCGTCAACAATTAGTTCCCCAAGGCTTGTCGAGAACCGAAAATGAGGAGCCAATTAAAAAATGGTTCCATAATGAAGAATGTACGTTTATTAAATCTGTTTCCAAACCCCCTAGAAAATCCACCCTGTATGAGGCATTGTTTACATTATTTACAAGATTAAGTTTAATATAGCCTTGGGTATCATATCTGAGTCGAGCTTATTGATTAAAACATTAATACGTTAATCTACAGTTGGCCAAAAGTATGAACACACAGCTTATTTCTGTATAAGACCAGACTTTTTTAATTTCTTGTTCCTCGGATGTTTCTACTTAAGAATCTACTGAGGAGGGAAAAAATACAAATAAATCTTTATTTTTCAGCACTTTTCAATTTCTCGAGGACTATGTGGAATCAATACAAGGAAGGAGGAAGAAATAAAAATATATTTTTATTTAAAAATAAAATGTATTTAATCAACAATTAAATTAAAGTGAATCTGGAAAAAATTTAATGCATAGAACAATACCGTTGGCTCTCCACCGGAGGGCGGAAAAAGCTAAAAATATATATATTTTTTTTATTTTAACCATTAGAACTGTGGCGGATCCGAGAAATACAAAAAAAAATTTTTTTTTTTGTATTCTTCAAATATGATCGTTGGCAGATCCGCGAAACAAGCAATAAAAAAATCTGGCCTTGATGTTGTGCGTTTTATAAAAACATCCCAAAAACAAAAACGTATTAAAAAAAATCCGAACGATATCCAAATTTTTTTTTTTACGTCTTTCAAGACTGCCATTCTCTTCTCTTCCAGCAGGTGTTGCCAGGGTTCAATCGTACTAGTCTTCTGTCACAGAGGCGCGAATTCGATGAACATAAGATATTAATTCTTAACACTTTAGACGTTAAAGCGAACGTTTCTTATAAAGAGAATAAAAAAACGTTACCTGAGCAGGAATCTGTTTATTATTAGTGTTGTTTATGTGTGTGTGTGTGTGTGTAGTATCGCACTAACAGCGTCCCGGTCATGAAGACGGTGAAGACGACGGAGAGCTCGAGCGTCACTCGGCGCACGCTCGTCTACAACCTCCAGGACGACAACGGAGACGGAGAGAACGGAAGCGACGTGAGGAACTTCCAGCTGGACCTGACGCCGCCGCCGGACGTGGTGATGAGGACCACGCCCGGAACAAGCGAGGGCATGAACGTGCTGGGGATCGTCATCTTCTCAGCCACTATGGGCAAGATAACACACACACACACACACTCACACGGTTAAAAACTCACATGTAGCCAAAAGTATTAGGACATCCTTTCTACGTACTCAGTGACACAGTCCGGTTCTTTTTCCGTCGCAGGCATTATGTTGGGCAGGATGGGTCCTAACGGCAGCGCTCTGGTCAACTTCTGCCAGAGTCTCAACGAGGCTGTGCTCAAAATCGTGGCCATTGTTATCTGGTAAATCTCCCAAAAAACCAGGAGGAGAGAGCGTCCCAAAGAACGATGTCCCTCAGAGAAAGGTCGTAGGGGATTTTCGATATTTCTGTCTCGATGGAGCATAATATCAGGAGGAATTTCAGTTCTAAAAAGTAAACTGAAGAGGGGTGATCTCTCTCCCCTCCCTCAGAACCGTAATTCATGGATATCTGATAGGAGCACATGGGTAAGGGATTACTTTATTTAACTTTAAGGCCAGACTTTTTTTATTGTTTGTTTCGCGGATAAAAAATGTTTCTAAAATATGTTTTTTTGGTATTTCGCGGATCCGCCGCAACACCGATGGTTAAAGTAAAAAAATAAAAAAAATAAAAAAATTTTTTTTATCTTTTTCCGCCCTCCGAAGGAGAGCCGACGGTATTGTTCTGTTCATTTAATTTTTTTCCAGATTCACTTTAATTAATTGTAGGTTCGATAAATTTTATTTTAAAATACAAATTTATTTTTATTTTTCCCTCCTTCCTTGTATTGATTCCACATTGAAAAGTGCTGAAAAATAAATATTTATTTTAATTTTTTTTCCTCCCTCCTTTGTAGATTCTTATGTAGGAACATCCGAGGAACAAACAATTTAAAAAGTCTGGCCTTCACAAATACCGCTTAAAACTTTACTGTACAAAAAACAAGCCTTGTGTTATAACCACGCCCACAAGTTCCGCCCACTCCTCTTGGCTAGGATGGATTATCACCATGGAAACGGGGATGGTGCTCAGACCAATCAGGATTACAGATCTTTTTTGGACCAAACACAAACACTTTTTTGGGGGCCGGTCACCCTAAATACTGACTTGTGCCTCCAGAAGAAGAGACTTTATGTTCTGAAAACTGTTTTCTTTTCCTGCTTTTCTATTTATGATAAAGAGTTTGAGAAAACACTGAAATATGTTCATTAACCCACTGCTAAATCAACAAATCTAACTGTGGCTTAAGACTTTTGCACAGTCCTCAGCAAGCCTGGGGTGACAGCGACAAGGAAAAACTCCCCCAATGTCATAAGGGAGAACCCATGGGGGCTCGAAAAGGGAACCGAATTTAATGTTTGAATGTTTTTGTGCTATAAAATAATATATAATCAAAAATAGAGGTTTAAAAATACAGAACATGTTTCAGGAGGGCAGGGGGCGCTCTTGCGCTCTGATATAGTTCGAGTAATGGTACTGATAATGAAAGGACAGCCTGTGTGGAGCCGAAACTGGTACCGGAAGAAGATCTTAGTCTGTGAGCTGGAGCTGGTACCGCAATAAGAAAAATTATTGAGAGAGAAAACAGAATGCGTAGTTAGTTGTTTTCACAAGCACAGAGTTTACAACGGAACGCTTTCGTAGTTCCTGCAGTGATCCGAGGAAGGAAAGAACTTAAAGGGAGTCTGGACTGGTACCGTAAGAAGAGCTGAGAGAGAAAACAGAATGCGTAGTTAGTTGTTGTGGGACAAAATCTGATGAAATCTAATGATTGTGAGTGAATTATTCGGCACTTTCCAGCCCTCATATCTGATCCTCTTGACTTCTTGTAGGTACTTTCCGTTCGGGATCGTGTTCCTGGTGGCAGGGAAGATCCTGGAGATGAGCGACCCATCTGACATGGGCAAGAAACTGGGATTTTACGCCATAACCGTAGTGATGGGTTTGATCCTGCACGGCCTCTTCATCCTGCCCAGCATGTACTTCTTCATCACCAAGAAAAGTCCCATTGTTTATATCAGGGGGATCCTGCAGGCCCTGCTCATCTCTCTGGCCACGTCGTCCAGGTATTTACGACATTTAGCCTCGTTCCATCCCTTTTTTAGATTTATTAAACCTCCGGGATGTACAGGGGGCTGAGAAAGAAGAGCAGCTGCTCCATTCAAAACAAGTCATGGTCAGATGTTTAGCCAGAAAACTCGTCTACTAACATCATCTTCAGAGGGTTTGGAAGGCAGGGGCATGTAGTAAAATCTCCTAAATATAACGCTCTGTTTTATTTAAACGATTATAGAGTAAGACGTTTTTATAAACCGAGCAAAACAGGCACTAGAGCGGCGATAATCGTCAGGGTTGCCAGATCCCACAAGAGAATTCAGCCCACAGGGCTATGGGGAAAAAGCCAAACGATGGAAATTGCCTTCAAAACAGGCCACTTATGAAATGTGTGAGAAAATAAATATGTTTTTTTTTAGGAGACCTACTATGACCTACACTTTAGACCCCAAAAACAAGCCCAAAGTTTTTTTAGGTCTTTGCCAGGATAATCTGAAGCAGTGGTGGTTTTGGTCGTAGTACCGGCATTTAAAATTATTTTCACCCCTGTTCCCAGGCCAGTACCGTAACCACTGGGCTACCGCAGTCCCAGTGTCGGCGCCCGACCTCACAGCCGTGTTCCATGGAAAACAAATTCCAAAATCACGCTCTTATTTTTAGAAGAGTCCACACGTTTGGGTTCTAACGTTGCAGGGCGTGAACTGTACCATCCACGACCGGCGTCCACAAACTTTTGCTTGTGCAGTTACTATTATTAAACAGCGAGATAATAATTGAGGACCAGCACGATTCCCAGATCTGAACGTTTGCTGCTCGCTGTATCAGAACCGGCGTCCAGTCGTTAAACTGGGATGTTTCGACTGATTTCGGAGTTTCTTATTTCCCGTCTTCATCCTGATGCCAGCGGGATTTATCGCCTCAGCGTCTCCATCGCCTCAGGCCTGCGTTTGGAAGAAGAAAAAACATCTCAGCGTGATCTTGATATGGTTCTGAGTTTTGGTTTCTCCTCTGAGACACAGCAGAGGAGAAAGTCCCAGAAATACAACACAATAAAAACACAACGTAAGAGACTGATGAGCTAATCAATCAATAAATAAATAGACAGAATAGAGATCAATAATATGGATGAATGAATGAATGTTCAGGCTGATCAGAGGGTTGGAAGAGTGAACAGATCAAAGTTCTAATTGTGGGACAAATTAACAAATGAATAGAGGCTAAACTGATGAGAAAATGAATTGATAAAAAGAATAAAAATATAAGAAATGAAAGGGTGGATGATTTAATAAATAAATGAATGAATGAATATAAATACAATAAATGCATATATATTGCTGAAAAAATGGGGTAATATGGGGTTAAATAATAGAAGGATGGATGAATGAATAAAATTAGATAAATGAATGAATGAATGAATGAGTAAATTAGATGAATGAATGAGATGAATGGATGAGTGAATTAATTAATTAATTAGATAGATCAAATAATTAATGAATGAGATTAATGAATGACTTAATTAATTAGATGAATGACTGAATGAATGAATTAGATAAATGAAAGAATTAATGAATAAGATTAAATGAATGAATTAATTAATTAATTATTTGAATGACTGAATTATTGAATAAATTAGATATATGAAATAATTAATGAATAAGATTTAATGAATGAATGACTTAGATAAATGAATGAAAGAATTAATTAATGAGATTAATGAAGGAATGAATGAATTAAGTAATGAGGTGAGCCAGATGAATAAATGAATGAATTAGATGAATGAGATGAATAAATGAATGAATACGTTAATCAATTAGATTAATTAATGAATTAACTAATTAATTAATTAGATAAATGAAAGAAATAATGAATAAGATTAATGAAAGAATTAATGAATAAGATTAATGAAAGAATTAATGAATGAGAGTAATGAATAAATGAATTAATTAAGTGAATGAATGAAGGAATGAGATAAGTGAGATTAATTAATTAATTAGATAAATGAGATGAGCGAGTGAATTAGTGAGTTAAATGAGTGAATTAATGAATTAATGAATTAAGGAATGAATAAATGAATTAAGTAGTAAATGAGATGAATAAAATGAATGAATTGATTAAATAATTAATCAATGAGATTAATGAATGAATTAATTTATTAGATGAATGACTGAATGAATGAATTAATTAGATAAACGAGATGAACGAGTGAATGAATGAGATAAATGAATGAATTAATGAATTAGATTAATTAATGAGTAAATTAGATAAATGAATGAATGAATGAATGATTATATACATAATGTATGCATGATTGATTGCTGAAGAAATGAGTACATGAATACAGGATTTATAGTTAAGTAGATAAACTGATAAGAGAATAAATGTAGTACATATTCCTAACAGATGGGTGGATGAATAAAGTAAGATGAATGAATGAATAAATGAATGAATGAATGAATGCTCAGGCCTCTTTAATATAAATTAAAATAACGAATAAATCAGAGGTTCATGAAATAATTAATGACAAAAGAAAGAAAGGATGGATGAACCTCTAAATGAATGAATGAATGAATAAAGTGATACAGGATGAATGTTGTTGTTTATTTTGTTCTTGCAGCTCTGCCACTCTGCCTATCACGTTTAAGTGCCTGTTGGAAAATAACCACATCGACCGGCGCATCATCCGCTTTGTCCTGCCGGTCGGTGCCACCATCAACATGGACGGGACGGCCCTGTACGAGGCCGTGGCTGCCATCTTCATCGCCCAGGTCAACAACTACGAGCTGGACTTCGGTCAGATCATCACCATCAGGTAACGAACCGAGGAGATCCAGAGTCTCAATTAGGGCTCGAAGCGGCGTCCTGTAATGAAAGCAGGTACCATGGACTGGTTTTGATGGTTTTGATGGTTTTGATGGTTTTACAGAGCAGCTGGGTGACGGCTAAACTGAGCCGAGCGTTAATCCTGGGTTAAAACCGTCATGTGACCAACCATCATCCAGCCATGAGCCCACATCTCCATTCTCTCTCTTTAATTAATCCCTGATAAAGATCTGCTCCGGCTAAGCTCCGCCCCCTATAACCCTCTGTCTGCCTAATCCTGCATTAACACGCAAAAAAAAAACACACACACACACACACACACACACAATGCAGAACCATAAAAACCACACAAAAAACACCGTTCATACTGGTGACCATTCAGGTCGGTTCCAGTACCAAAACAAAAGTACCAAGGATTTAAGAAAGGGTTCAGATTACAGGTTCGGCACTAAAGGAACCTATTTCAGTACCAAATGTTCCAACTCCAGTACAGAATAGTTCTGTTTCAGACCCAAACACCATTTAAAGGAAAAGTATCTCAGCCTTTTAGTTCCAGTACCAAGGACCAAGAACCAAGGACTCCAGTTTGAACTTCAAGAGTATCAGCATTGGTTAAAAAAAAACATCCCAGTTCCAGTTCCAAAGGAACATTATTACAGGAACAGTGGTAAAGGTTTAAGTTCCAGAACCAAGGTTTCTCTTTTAAAGACAAGTACTCTAGTTCCAGAACTAATTCAGAACCAAATTCTGTTATATAGCCAAAAGGCACCAGTTTCTGAGTTACAGTTACGGTTCCTAAACTTCCAGTTTTAGTACCAATCTATGACAGACCAGTTCCAGAGTACCGAAGGTTACCAAATGCCCCAGTTACAGTACTAAATGGAACCGTTACAGTACCGTAGATAATAGTTAACCTACAAAAGGTTCAGGTTCCTGCACAGTTTTCACATTTAAAGCACAATAATAATAATAATAATATGTTTTATCCAGTACCACATATTACAGTTCCGGTACTAAAGGGTTCTGCTTCCAAAGTTACCAGTTCCAGTTTCAGACAAAGCTTTTCCTGTTTGTAAAGATCCAGATTCAGGGCCAAAGGATTGAGTTCCAGTACCAAAGTTTGAAGACCTAGTATTAGTAAAGTCTAAAAGGTTCCTGTTATAGTACCGGTTCCAGTTTGCTGGTTTAAAAGTTCTAAGCTTCTTCCTTCTTCTAATTCACAGCATCACAGCCACGGCGGCCAGTATCGGTGCTGCTGGCATCCCGCAGGCCGGCCTGGTTACCATGGTGATCGTACTGACCTCCGTTGGACTGCCAACTGATGACATCACCCTCATCATTGCAGTGGACTGGGCCTTGTGAGTCCAAACATCAGCCGTAATTATAGTTCTCAATGTCATTTTACGGTGTGGTTCCAGTCCCCGGTGCAGTAACCCGGACCCAGGACCAGAAGTTCCAGAACTGGCACTTTATGCGATGTTAAAAGAACTTATTATTAGTTATTAATATTATTACCTAACCGGCCAATCAGATGAGGCTGAATTAATCACGTCTGCTGTTGCTATGCAGGATTTCTTTGGTTCTCAGATCGTCCTCAGCAGTACCTCTCGTGTGTTTACAGGGACCGGTTCCGCACCATGGTGAACGTAATGGGCGACGCCCTGGCCACGGGAATCATGGCTCATATCTGCCGGAAGGACTTCATGCAGGAGGGAGACGGAGTGAGTGATGCCAAATGATAATCAAATGATTCACGATTCAAAGGATTCAAACTCTCGCCTGTGAACCAATGAATAATCAAATGACTCACTGATTCAAACACTGGCTCACTAAAGAACAGAGAATCAAATATTACTCATGGCCAAATGATTCACCAATTCAAACAAGAAATGGATTAACCAAATGACTCACTGATTCAAACACTCATCTTTGAACAAACGAGGAGTCGATAAATGAAATGATTCCCTGATTCAAACACTGACTCACTAAAGAACAGAGAATCAAATATTACTCATGGCCAAATGACTCACTGATTTAAACAAGAAATGGATCAATCAATTGATTCACTGATTCAAACATTGATCCACTAAAGCCAGAGAAGCAAACCGTGTTTATGGTGAAATGATTCACTGTTTCACACACTCATATTTGAACAAATGAGGAGTCAGTTAACCAAATGATTCCTTGATTCAAACACTGACTCACTAAAGGAGAGACAATCAAATATTATTATGGCCAAATGACTCACTGATTCAAACACTGACTCACTAAAGGAGAGACTCGTATCTTACTCCTGGCCAAATGACTCACTGATTCAAACAAGAAATGGATTAACCAAATTATTCCCTGATTCAAACACTGACTCACTAAAGGACAGATAATCAAATATTCTCAGGGCCAAATGACTCACTGATTCAAATACTGACTCACTAAAGGACAGAAAATCAAATATTATTATGGCCAAATGACTCACTGATTCAAATACTGACTCACTAAAGGACAGAGAATCAAATATTATTATGGCCAAATGACTCACTGATTCAAATACTGACTCACTAAAGGACAGAGAATCAAATCTTACTCCTGGCCAAATGACTCACTGATTCAAACAAAAAATCTATTAAACAAATGATTCACTGATTCAAACACTGAGTCAGTGAATAAGAGCTAAGCCGAATGATTCACTGAATCGTTGAGGAGTGAGATTGAATCAAACGGTTCAGTCGGCTCTTGTAATATAAAGCTCCCAGCAGCCACAGGGGCCGATTTGCTGATTCACAGATTTGGAATCAGTCTTGTGTCCATATGAGTCCAATTTAGGATCTGGTCTGGAGCAAATGAACCTCAGTGACTCACTGATTCATTAGCCAACAAAACACCTAACTGGAAACAGAAACCTGCAGTAAACGTGGACTGAAGATTTTAACTTTAGTTTTGGAGCTAGATGAAATGTGACCTGAAGTTCATCCCTCTCTTTTTGAGCAGTCTTACTCCAGAGCTGCAAAAGCTCCCATTTCCTGTTCCCGACGCCGTCGTCTTCTAACAGATTAGACCATGTGAACGTCTTAATAATTGCTCTCGAGCCGAGTTTGAAGGTTCAGCGTTTGCACAATCACGATGTTAATGCGCACCATGTGTGCTGGACAATCTCGTTACCGTTCGCCTGCCAAAATATGCAGTCGATCTGCCTGTGGACGGATTAGGGACACTTTGTTTTTCTTTCTGATTTAACAAGAGAAAGTCCGTAGCAGAGACGAACGGCGAGACGCGTCCTCGTTTACCGTAGGGTCGACTTGATTGATATGGAGACCTCGTTAGACGTTATCGCTACCGTGTGGAAGTGGAGGGGTTTGAAAAAGCAGACCTTTATCGTGTAATGCGGGGGCACCCCAGGTCAGCATCCTGTCATCTAACCAACCCAGTGCCCACCTCAGGAGCTTCCGATGGTGCAGAAACATCTGTAAACATCTGTAGCACAACGCAAACTCAAACGAAGACCAGTTTTTTAATTGTTTGTTCCTCGGATGTTTCTACTTAAGAATCTACTGAGGAGGGAGGAAAAAAAATGTAAATAAATCTTTATTTTTCAGCACTTTTCAATTTCTCAAGGACGATGTGGAATCAATACAAGGAAGGAGGGAAAAAAAAAACTTTATTTAAAAATAAAATGTATTTAATTTACAATTAAATTAAAGTGAATCTGGAAAAAATTAAATGAACAGAACAATACCGTTGGCTCTCCACCGGAGGGCGGAAAAAGAAAAAGACAAAAAATATAGATATTTTTCTTTTTTTATTTCAACCATTGGTGCTGCAGCGAATCCAAAAAAATCTGAATTATTTTTTTTTTTTTGTATTCTTTAAATATGATCGGCGGCGGCTCCACGAAACAAGCAATAAAAAAGTCTGGCCTAAACATACAGACTCGTGCGACAGACGCTCCTGGTGTCCTTGAGCTCGAGTTATATTTGTCGCAACCTATTTTTGGTGGGGTGCGAACATCTACAAGCAGGCGGTCGCCGGTGAGTTTGGTCAACTTTGCTTATTTATAGTTACTAAGCTAACAAAAAAACTTTTTAAAAAAACCTACCAGGACCGCCACAACATCCCAAAACAGTACAAAAGCCATTAAAAATCTCCCCAAATACAGAGCAAAGCCTCCATAAAACATCACGTAACGCAAAATAGCACCATGACGTATTAAGCTAGGAGCTCAGATGGACCAGCCTGGACCCAGAGACCTTATCCAACTTCTCAAAACCCATAGAGTTTGGGTCACCTGTTGATTCCTGGTTAATGTTTAAAAAGTTTTTTTCTCCCACTCTCACCTGTGGCTGATCTTTAAGGTTTTCCTTTTTACCTCAGACTGTCGAGCTCCTTGGAGACAATGTTCTCTTGTAAAAGGTCTACATAATTATGTGTGTTGCTATAGCAACACATATATTGTTATCCGATTTTTTTTTTATTCCACCAATTTTCAGTCAGTATCTCCTCCTAGAGCTTTCGACATATCGACACGGGACA
>JAUZSU010130515.1:0-16817 GCA_034780255.1 Parotocinclus maculicauda
CACCTCCACATCATTGCATTCAGTTTTTATTCACAATTTGTTTAGTGTCCTAACTTTTTTGAAATCCGGTTTGTACACAGCTGAAGCATACGCTCTTCTAATGGCAGTCGACCACGCCATAACCACACAACAACATAAAACCATGATATGCTCCAAATTCTGTCTGCAAGCATTGAATTCTCTTAACACAAATCACCCTGTCATTAACACCATTCTGGACAAATTACACAACATTTCAAATAAAAAGTATTGTACAACTTCAATACATACAAGAAAAGTGGCAAGAAGAATGGGATACATTAGCAAGCAATAAACTGTACGAGCTCAACCCCAAAATAAGCTGCAATCCCAAAACATATATAGATAACAGATGGGATCAAGTAACGTACACGAGATGTCGCATCGGACACACCTAACACACTCCTTTTTATTAAAGGGCGAAGAACACAGAAAAATGCAGAAAAACTAACATCTATTAGCTGAATGACCAAAATACCTAACCATATAACTAAAAGTACAGATATCAAATACATTAACTGACATTTTCAACAAAGCAAATAAAGTACTACAATTTTTAACCATCACTAAACTAAGAGCCCACATTCCAACATTTAAGGACAAGATAACAGTACTGATTAAGACAAGACCTTTCCTGCCACGAAATGGCCAAAGAGCTGAAGTGGCGTTAAACCCCACCAACCAACACTGTATAGTCATTATGCGATTGTGCTATATATTTGTATTTTGATTGAAGTTCTTATGTGATATAATGCTGTCTAACAAAGATGGTCCAGTTGGAGAGGTACAGAGAGTCTGGGGGAGAAGGTGCTAGACAGAGAGAGGTATCACAGGTCACTGTCACTGGAAATGATACACCTAGTACGAACAGACAAGACCAAGAGAGTGAAGGCTTGCTTTCAGAGGACAGTAGAGGTACAGAGGTAGGACCTATTAGCTACAGGCTTTAGTAACAAAGGATTTAGTTGTGATTTATGCCGGTATGCGCAGCTTTACAACTACATTCCCTTCTGTAGGGGTGTCACCATAAACGAGCTGTGAATTGATTACATTGACATTTTATTTCTTGCACACGTGACCATATGAACAGCTATTACAAATATTGACTTTAACTTGCTTTTCCTTTTTGTTTGCAGGGCATGTCAGACCCTACACTTCAACTTCCGACACAAGAGGCCACAGTGCCTGCCAAAAGAGCTCGCAGACAAGGTGAGCGTGTTTGTGTTTGTATGTGGGGGACCGTGAGAATGCATGGCAGTTTAGTGGAAAAATCCATGATTCTTTAGAACGCTTGACCTGATTCTACAGAGCAATACTGTTTGTGGAAAAAAGATCAATTTTGCAAACTGCACAGAATAAACAAGCCATTCAGTGCCTGTTTTTAGAAACCTAAATCTCATCATAAACTATTTTCTTAATGATAAAAAATATATGAAGTATATAATTTGTGTAATGTAACAAAAATAGGAACAAAACTATGCAGTAAAAGTACTGCACAAAATCTTAGATCCCCATTAGATTATATATAGCATTGTTTTAGATTGCTGTATAGTTATTTCTCAGTCCTTTTTATTAGAATATAACCAGAGTATACATACATTTGTAACCAGTATTTACAAAAACGCAAGAAAATCAGGAAACAGCTTCTGTAAGCTACAGTGGCAAGTATTTAGTGTGGCATGTTCTTGCTTCCTTGGGATGCCTAGTGGACCGAGTGTGAAGAAGCTTGCTCAGGAATGGTATTTTTGGAAGGGTCGAACCAAACAAACAAGTATGGGAAACTGGAGGAAGACTCCAATCCAGTACAGATCAACCTACTTTTTATTGTATTATTGCCTATACCATTTACAGTCTTACTTCTACACTAGAGGGTGATAAACTGAACTGTTTTGTGCTTTTAGAATCTATGGAGATGTGTTTGGATGCTGACAGTCCAGCCACCACTGCTGTCCTCCCCTGCACACCGGAGTTCTATCTCTCCCATAGTGCACAGGTACAAGTGCGTACGTGTCCGCACTAGTCCAACCTGGCTTATAGGACACATCTACTGTTTTTCCTGTTTGTCGTCTTTACGAATGCAGTCAGTTTCAGCACTTCAGACACTCCACGTCCCTGTCATGTTTTGCACAGGCCTACCCGATGAGCTCCAGTCCACGTGGTCTAGCGCTTGTGCTGAGTAACGTGCACTTTCAACCAGAGTTATCAGAGCTGGACACAAGGAGAGGAGGAGAGGTAGATGAGGAGGTGCTGAGTAGACTTTTTACCGAGCTGGACTTCACCGTTTACCTTCACAGAAATCTAACCTTACAGGTACCTTTAAAAACCTTGCAGATCTGTAATGATTTTACCTGGGTGGTTCAAAGCCTTGAGTATCAAAATTGTAGCCGGGTTATATCCAGATAAGGGCTGTGGTGATGCAGTGGTTAAGAACTACTGATGCACAAAACAAATTTTTATTAGCAATTTGGACAGATCCTAAAATCTTTAAACCACGTATCTAAACAGTATTGTAGTTGCATTTTCTGGTTTTACTGAAAATACGAGTGGAACCATGCTATCGACACAGCATCTGAAGCCTAGAGCATAATACAAATCACTCCCACCAGGAAATACTTATCTCATTTAATTAATGATTTAATAAAATACAGTGAGTCAAAAGTCACAAGACCCATCACATGTTGCGTCGTAGGTTTTCCGCAAAGGCTGCCAAAATCCATTGTAGAGGTTTGTACGTTGGTAGCGCTCTTCAGACGATCACTACTTGGTCTGTTGTCCACAGTAACGGTTTCTAAGAACCGAGACAGAACCTGTGATGAACAACAAAAGTTCGGAAATTTTGTGTTAATAACTTTTAAACTACAATAGATATTGCAAATCTGTTTGCGGCAATGGATTTCTGAAACGATTCTGATCTTCTTTGATATGCTACCTTGATAACCACTGTTCCTCTGGTAAAACTTGCCCTTGTTATAATATAATATTTGAAGTTGGAAACCATGTTCCGGGCATAACCCCCTCATATTCAGATGTGTCATTTTCCCTTTTGTTTATTGTTAAAATCTTATCAAGATGCAATGCAGTGACAGTTTGTCAGTTTACAGTATCTGTGCATGTTTGCGCATGTGTGCGTGTGTGTGTGTGTTCTTCTAAGGCCATGCGTGAGTGTATAGAGCAGTTTGCCCAGCGACCGGAGCATGCAGAGTCTGATTGCTGTGCTGTCTGTTTGCTCTCTCATGGGGTGGAGGGCTCCATCTATGGTGTGGATGGGAAGCTGCTGGAGGTTAGCTCATATTTAAACGGATATTAACATAATGTAAACATAATACTTAAAAAAAACAATATTGGTCTAGAATGACTAGGGTTCAAATCCCACTTCTGCTGAGGTTGGGCTCTTGAGCAAGGCCCTTAACCCACAATTACTTATAATGCAAGTCTATGTCAGTTGTAAGTCACTCTGTGTCTACTAAATGACTAAAACATAATGTCAAGACATTCACAAACACATTTTTAAAGGATGCAAGCATATTTAGGCAGTATGGCATGCCCCTAGTTTAGATCCTTGTTGATAGGATGTGCCCTACACTAAGAGCCCTTTTCTGTTTTGCAGTTGGACTGGGTGTTTGAGAGGTTTAATAATGTTCACAGCCCACTTCTTCAGAACAAGCCCAAAATGTTCTTCATTCAGGCTTGTAGAGGAGGTTGGTGCATTTACTAATCTGCAGCCTTGTGAAAAGCTTGTACTCCATACTTTAATTTTCTAAACCTGACTTCGAATTAAAACCATAAATGCTGTGTCATCTCATTTTGTTTCAGAGGAAATGGACTGTGGTGTGGACCAGCTAGACGGTGACGATGGGATACAGCATGCAGGCTCTGAGCAGAGGGACGCAGGCGTAGAGGAGAACGGCACAGGACGGAAGCGAGTCAGCGAGCAGGGCGACGGCGAGAACCTGCGAGTGAAACTGCCTCAGAGATCTGACATGATCTGTGGATTTGCAACTCTCAAAGGTTTCAGTGTGTATCTGCTTACGATTCCAAGTGTGCATTTGTGTGAATGCTTGTGTATACCTAGAGCAGGGTTTTTTCAATCCGTTTTTGATGCATAACTAGAGATGCTTGGATCAATCGGCCGGTGATGATGGGTCCCTATAACCAGTTCTGTGCTGGTCGCAGTTAACTTGTGCAGCACACAACAGAAACAGCAGTGCAGGGTAGGTACACTCTCCTGTTTGGGGTGTGAGCACAGGAAGGGGGAAGCAAGCACGAAAAATCACGCTGGCTATTTACTTGACTTGACTATTAGTACAAAGGAGATGCAGCAGATTCATCCCCATGTTGAAATCTAAGTGATTGGACTATTATAGCAAACAAATCGACCACAGTTTAATATAAAATTAAATTTAAACCTGTTACACAATGTCAGCACTACTATATAAACATACAAACATATGTGGTACCTCCATTCACACTAGATCTTTTGAGAAATTGGTTTGCACTGTTATCCATCTTCTTACTTATAAACCCAGTCTTCCTAAAGATTATCCCCCTCTCAGCCCTAGCAAGTTTAAGTGCTTGATGTGCACAGACTACCCCTCTGCTTTACTCTGATTCTTGCCTTTAGTAAAACCGTGTTAGGACTGACGCATGTGGCTCTTCTGCATTTTTGTGGGAAATTCATAATCATAAACTTTATTAAAAATACAACTTCCAAATTATTTCACAACTAAGCAAGCATGGAGAAATAGTAATAGCCTAGTAATGGTAATAGACCTACCACTACTCTTATTTTTAATAATAATAATAATAATAATAATAGTAATGCCTGCATACCTTACATTAGAAGTCTGGTCCTACTGCACAACACGTTGACCTTTACATGAACACTTAAAAATGTATCTAGATTTGGCCTTATTCATGAACATAAATCGTATAAATATATAAGCACTGCTGTTATGTTGATTTGTTCATTCTTAGTTTTCGTTGGTGTGTGCTGTGCTGGTTTGAGTGGGTCATCTACCGTGTGTCTTGGTCATCCTCTAATAATAGCAGTGACACTGAGGGGTTCAAAAACTCCAGCAGCACTGCTCTGACTGATCACTCATACTAGCACAACACACAGTAACACAGCACTCTGTGTAACACACATCTCATATAATTTAGTGAACAATGGATTGAAAGTGAAAGTAAAAGCAAAACACAGGCTGTGCTCTAGAGGATTCAGTTCCTGATTTTCTTTCGGTTGGCTCTTAAGTAACCTTTTTGGGACCCCTGGCAACTTATTTGCACCAAGAATACAGTTCTGTAGGTGTAAAAAAACTAAATAAATACACAATATGGAGATGTTCAGTGAGACAGACCTACTGTGAATCTAAATCAAAAAACAAGTCACAGCTTAACTCGTAGAAGCTTAAGAAAGTGTACCAAATAATGAGTAAACGACGAGAGTCAAGACAATTTTTTTTTCTAGGCACAAGACCGAATTGAATGCGTTCCAAAAATCCCGGTATCCTGGTGCTTAAACATTCCTGTACATTTTAACATTTTAGAATTGTATCAGTTAGATAGAATTGGAACTGAATCAGTAAAATGCAAATGATACCCAACCCTAGGTGTTTGTATTTGAACTCAGGTACTGCTGCAATGAGGAACACGAGGAAAGGCTCCTGGTTCATTCAGGAACTCAACACTGCAATGAGAATAAGAGCCAGAGACGCACACTTGTCTGATATCCTGGTGCAGGTAATAGACACACAATTACCCACTACAAGCAATCGACAGACTGTAGCCCTGCTTGCTAATGTTTCCTGTATGTTTACAGGTGAATGGCCGGATTAAAGAGAGAGAAGGTCATGCTCCAGGTTCAGCACATCATCGATGCAAAGAAATGTCAGAATTCACCAGCTCGCTCTGCAAAGACTTCTACCTCTTTCCCAAGTACTGCCCAAATAACCAGATGCACACATGCAGTTCTGTGTAAGAACTAAAAAACACATGACGCATGCACTCACCGATCACTTTATTAGGTACACCTCCTTGCTTCTACACTTATCTATTTTATAAGTTTCACTTAGCATATACACTGCTCATAAAATTTTTTGTGAGCAGTATAGATGCACTTTAGTTTTGCAATTACAGACTATAGTCCATCTCTGTCTGTACGTACTGTTAATCTCCTTTACTGTAATTGTCAGGATCCCCACAGATGAGGCACTGAATTATTCTCAGCACTGCAGTGATGTTGATTTGGTCATTCTTACTTATCATTGGTGTGTGCTGTGCTGGTTTGAGTGGGTCTGACACTGCAGTGCTGCTGGAGTTCTTAAGCTCAGTGTTCACTCTGTGCACTCTTAGAAACATCTACCATGTATCGTGTGTCTTGGTCAGCAGCACTACTGTCTGATCCACTCACACCAGCACAACGCACATTAACACAGCACCACCACATCCGCATCACTGCAGTGCTGAGAATTTCCACCACTAAAACAGTACCTGACCTGTGTGGGCCCTGACAATTAGAGAATAGAGTAAAGGGGAGGAACAAGCTATGTAGGGAAAAAAATGGACTACAGTCTGTAATTGCAGAACTCCAAAGTGCAGCTATGAGGTAAGTAGAACTACAGCAAAGAGGTGTATCTAATAAAGTGACCGATGTGTTTCTTATCACATATAACTGGGTTGTAAATATCTACTGTCCATTTGTTTCTAACATACCAGTTCAGCCTGAAAGCATGCCTATTTTTTACACATTTTAAAGATTTTTTGATAAATTGAAAGCACAGGCATACGCCAATAGCAGTTATTATTTTATATACATGTCATGTATTATATGTTTGTGTGCTTAAATCAGTACTGGGGTCTGTAAAATGTACGGTATTCATTTTAATTCTATGTTTTAATCGGGGTTTGTTTTCAAAGTCACCAGTTGTACCCGTACAGGTGCATCCATGTACAGGTTTTTATCTTTTGTAACAAATTATTTTACAAATTATTTTTCCTCAGACTTTTAAATTCAGACGTTTTTCAGATGTCATCCCCAGCAGTTTTATAGAGGTTGTGCCATACTGAGGGCAAACTTTCTCCATAAACATTATTAGACGCACACACACACACACAAACATGTTGTAGTGATCTGCAGTGTTCCACACTTCCTTAGCAAGTAAATTTGCTTACATTCCATGGGTCGTAATTCCTTTTCCTCTCTGCATCTGTAGGAGGCAGCAGAGGACTAAATCTTGCCAACACTTGCACAGCTGTAATGCACACTTTGACTTGTTAGTAATTCCTAATTAACTTGACCAAATCAGAACATTGAGTAACCTCTGCCTGAATTTCTTATTGCACATGTGTAACATTAAATTTTCCATTTTTTATCATTAACATACAAGAAGTTATTTTACGTTGACAATTAAAAACCTAACCCTAACCTGGCTGCGCCCTCCAGTCAGGCCGGGTCAGGTGTCATGCACAGGCACGATTGACTGTGTCTGAGGGAGGTGAAGCTGGCCAGGGGATCACTCCATTGCTTGTTGACCTTTGACTGTCTGGTGCCCTTTCCTGGCCATGCTTTTCCCTCTGCTCCGTGTTATCCCCACTGATGTTATAATACAAGATCACTTTGATATGTCGGCAGTACTCTTTTGTGGTGTAATTGTTTTTATGACTGGTTGAAAATTGTTATTTTTAGGCATGGGCATTTTAAAAACAAATTATATTTACATTCCGTACTATATCTTAAAGTTTTAAAAAAAAAACAGCAACAGTGAAAGAAAGGGATGATTTGTTAACAAAAATGAGCTTCCCAGACAAGAGAACTCGAAAGTTTGTGAACCTTAGAAAATGTTCTATGTATCTGACCTAAAATGACACAGTTTTATAATATTTAAGACATAGATCCCGCATGAACATACAGGACAAAAATTGATCAATTGTTTTTGTTATTATATGTTATAATTAATAATAAGCGAGTGGCAACAGAATAAAACTCTGCTGTTCTCTACTGTGATCCCTTTTACCACTTAACATTTAGATATCTGTTGATCAGTCCTGCACATTGGCTTGAAGGAATTTTAGCACATTGCTCTGTCCACAAAAGCTTTAACTTTGGGATGTTGACTCTTCCATGGCATTTTTATCAAAATAAGGTCAGGACTTTGACTTGGCCATTTCAAAACATTAACTTTGTTCTTGTTTAAACTGTTTTTTTCTGTTATAAAGAATTTTGTGCTGAGGGTTGCTGTCTTGCCGCGTGACCCACTTTCTCTAATTTAGTTAATGGACAGATGCCTTGACATTTGCCTTTAGAGTTTGCTGGAAGAGTTCACAGTTCATAGTTCTATCCATGGTTGCAAGTTCTCCTGGCCACAGTGCAGCCAAAAAGGCAAAACCCATGACTCTTCCATGTTTTAGATGTGGCAAAAGGTTATTGTAATAGAATCTGAGAGAGAGGCCTTTAGTTGCTTAGAAGTGTCTTTGTGACTTTGCAGCTTATTATATGTCTTGGAATGCCTGACTGTTTGTACTCTTTAGTGATGGTTTTAGAATGCTTTCCAGTCTGATAAGCATCACACCTTGCCTCTTTCTCGTGTCCTAAGAAAGCTTTTTCTTCACACTACTATACACTTCCACAAACATTTTGAGGATCAGACTCTGAAACCTGTTCCTTTAATACAACAGTGTGCCCACTCACTCCTGATCATTTTCCGTTGGTTGAAAACATGCACATCAGCTCATTTTCCTCACTTAATAAATGATAATGGTTAATATTAGACTATTTTGTTTAATTTGTTTGTTTTTATCTACTTTTAGGATGTGTGAAAAAAGCTGTTGTAGGCCATTTATGCAAAGGTATAGAAAAATCTAAATGGTTCACACCACTGTATTTATGAAAATGACAGCGATTCGGAACAGTGGAACTAATTTTAAAGTAGGCACTCAGTCTAAGTAAGACACTGGTAGAATCCTTACCTGACAGAACTGGTGCGAGAGGAGTCGTTATGATAAATTGTGAATTTGTTTTGTCCGATTAAATTTGCCTATATTTCATTATTACGTTACAACTGTTTTATTTAAATGAATGAATTCTGATTACTGAAATCTGCCAGTGTCTCAATATGTAATGTAACTACCCTGGCCGTCCATAACCAAAACTTCTTTTTTGAACACCGGAGGGTGCAGTCATACATCATGCACCCATAATCATTTCATCTTTTTTTTTAATAAACATTTAAATGTTTTAATAAGCATTTATTTTTTTTATAAGCATTTTATTTCATCGGTCTAGGTAATGTTCTTACTTGTTTATTTAAGATATGGTAATTTGAAATTTTCTGAAACGTAAAACATTGTTGTTGCAAAGAATTACAAAATACTAAGAAGATCGAATCTTCATTGAGTTGAATTGACACTTGAGCGTATTGTTAGACCCCTATTGTTTAGTTCTTTGTTGTGCCAAACTTACATCTTAGTCTAACTTAAAATGTATGCGTTACCTTCAGAAAGTGTTCTGTAAAATCCTTAATTGTATTGCTGATTTTAAGTCCTTCAGACACTTTTTATCTATAACGTCTTCCTTTACTGTAAGATGTCAGATGCCAGCTTTACTTTGCAAGGTCAGTTAAATGAATCCAAGTTTTAAAAGAATGGAGGAAGCACTTTCCAGTCGAGGACCCAGGGCAGTATTGATTTACTGCTTCTGTGTTTGTCGTTTAGAAATTCTTCAAATACCAGCCAAATATGTTGTTGGTGTGAAGCTAGGTTCTAATGGTGTTGCACAGGTGTTTTGTGTGCGAATTGTGTACGTCTGTATTGAAGTTTATGAAGGTGGATTTTTCACATGGCCACATGTATGCAATATATAGCGAGTACTGGATTGTCTTTTGCAAATGTTTGGGCACCCCTGGTCACATTATTTGTTGAACTGAAATATTACATTTTAGGTAGGGTACCTAATATTTCTTCATGAGTGCCCAAACTTAATGGTAACAAGCTTATTAGACACTGTAAGGTTCAAGTAAAAGTAAAATCCACACATTTAAATCAGATTAAAACATTATATAGACAAGACTTGGATGTAATTTCTGGGTGTCCACAAACATGGGTATTGGAATGGAATTCACCATCAGCAAAAGTTGGCAATCCAGTTGTCTATGGACTTTAAGGACAGCAGGGCAAAAAGTTGAACCCGCTTGTTGGAAGCATAAACTTAAAAGTATTTCATTGAGAGTAACTGGGATATCCATGCAATCCATTCTACTGAAACTGTTTGTCTAGAAGATCTAGAAATGCCTGCTTTATATTACGAACGTGTTAATTAAAAGAGGTGTCCCCAAACCTTTGTTTGTATAACGTATTGTTTTATAGTGTGTATGAACAGTGCATTTCTATGCCTGATAGGCATTCAAGTCAAAACAAGTGTCATGGGAATGAAATAAAACTTCACACAGCCTAACAAAAACCTTCACTCTGAGGTCTGAAATTGAAATTATTTTAGTGCCATCTAACCAATAAGAATGAATTTATCGACTTGTTAATTCATCTTAATATTTGCCTTTTTCCACTGCCAATATCTCTGTATTATATCTCTTTTACTCTGTATCCTGTGATATTTTGTAAAGGAAACTGTCTTGGAATAAAATATATAAATATATATTATGTCCAGGTGTGGTTTTTTTTCTGCCGCATTGTACTTTGTTGGATGTTGTTTGTCTTGTAATGCCGTGGTTGAGGGGGTGTTGTATTTTGTGTTTTTTGCTTGTGTTTAAGGTGAAGGCGGATGCGTGATTGGCACAGTTACTGGGCGCTGTTTGTGTGTATGTGTGGGTGAGGCCCTACTTTTCTGGCCTTGATCTTGGTCATTTCCTGCTAATGCGCAATGCGGAATCCTTCTGGTAATCAGCTTCTATTCTGACAGCCTACTTAAATTAACCATTTCTGATATTATGCTGGTATTTCACTCTGCCTTTCTTGTTTTTCCCCAGTTGGTCTGTGCTGTTCAATGCTGCTCTGATGCATTTCCTCATTTCTTCAATGGCCTTGGGTTTTCCTGTCCTGCTGCGGATGATGGAATGCCCTCCACCACGCTGTTTTGCCTCTGATCCCGTTACGGCCACTAGCCAGATTGTTTTCGTGACTATAGTGTTGTGGTATGTTGGTGAGTAGATCAAGTTGTGCACAGTGTCCTGTCAGCCTTTTTTTTTCCCTTTCTCTCGTGTGAGGGTGCAGTTAACGTGAACTTCTCATGGATGTATGGTTTTATGAAGAATTTACAAATGCTTTACAAATACACTTCATTTAAACTACTACTATCATCATTTAGGTAACTTATTAATTTAAGTAAATCTTACATTTATACTGGCTACTTTATTACATACAGTCACTTGTTTTACACTCATTAGGTGCTTTCACACCAGTTCTAGGGAGTAATTTAGGAGGACCTAACCTTTGAGAACCTTTGTTCCAGGGTGTTTTGTAGTTTGTATTAGCACCACCAGTAGGAACAATGTACGACGCTGAAGTGATGTAAGCTGTGCCATTTGCTCTTAGACGACTCAAAATTGTGTTTTATCTCCTCCATCGCATATAGGCTCAGTAATGCCTGGATTTCACTGTGATTGTCTGGGTTCAGTACCTCTACCATGTTCTTTCATAACCATGTCTTATGTGTAAAGTGTGCAGCATGTGGCTTTGCATTGTCTTGATGAAAAAATTCTTGAAGGCAGCATATGTTGCTTTGAAGTCTCATTGTACTTTTCTGCATTAATGCTGCCGTCACAGCAGTATAAATGATCTTTGCTAAAGTCACTGGCATAACCGCATACCAAGACTTGTTGCTGATAACACTCTGGATCTTCCTTTTCTTTTTTGGTCCGTACCACCCGGCATCAGTTTCTTCTTGAATAAATCTTTGGAGACTGATATGCCTACAGTACACGTTTCTACTGTGTGATGGTCCAACCTAGATGCTTCAGAGATGAGAGAAGAAGATGCCACTTCTGGACATGGTTTAAGTTCTTCTTTTTTGCACAGTAAAGTTTTTTTTAAGTGGCATTTGTAGAACTCTTTATTGTAGTGCTTGATAAATGTTTGTCAATGCTATTGATGAATGACTGTTCTTGATGCAGTGTCGTCTAAATGATTGAAGATCATGATTGTAAGCTTAATCACATTGACATCACCTGTTTGAAATCATATCATTATATTTGTTAATATTTTAGTAATGTATTACTAGCTCTAAATTGCCCCGTACTAACTTTTTAAGGATGTGTTGCAGACCTGAAATACAGAAATTGATGTTTATTAACAAAACAAATGAAGTTGATCAGACAAAACAACATGAAATATCTCAGGTTCATGTATACAGCATTCTAAGAAATTCAGTTGTTACCAACATGTGCACATTTCCTCTGTTCTATCAGTTTGACCAGTTCCACTAACCCTATAGATGCACTTAGTAGTTCTACAATTACAAACTGTAGTCCATCTGTTTCTCTGCATACTGTTAGTCCCCTTTACTCTGTTCTTTAACAGTCAGGACCAGGACAGATCAGGTACTATTTGGGTGGTGGATCATTCTCAGCACTGCAGTGACACTGATGTGGTGGTGCTGTGTTACTGTGTGTTGTGCTAGTATGAATGGATCAGATACAGTAGTGCTGCTGGAGTTTATATACACCTTAGTGTATTGCTGGACTGAAAATTATTGAAAAATGTCCAGCCAGCAGCAACCTGTGGACACTGATAAAGAATGCCTAACACAAACTGCATCAATAGATGAATTAACAAGGTGGAGAATTATGGTACGTCTTTAAGGGTTCTGGCCATTAGATAATAGAGTAAAGGGGACTAACAAAGTGCTTCTGTATGATGAACTGAGTAAGTGTAAGTGGAACTGATTAAAATTGACAATGAAATAAGGTATACCTAATATAGTGGCCAGTGAATGTAAAATCTGCCCAGGGAGGTTTAGTCCCTTTTTGAGTCTTGGACCTCTGAAGGTTTTTTTTCCTTATAACATTTAGAGCGTTTTCCTCTAGTCACTGTCACCTTTAGCGTGCTCATTTAAGGCTGTGGGCCTGGATATTTGTAAGGCTGCATTGAGACTGTGCTAAGAAAAGGTGCTATAGAAATAAATGTGACTTGACTATATTTGCCTGTTTCTGCTGAAGTTGCTCTTTGGCATTTAGTCTTTATAGTTTCTAGTACACGTAATATAGGCCAGTAAAATGCACCCTCAAATATAATGTCGGTTCAATCTTTTCTGTTTCAAATTAGTAGTCTTGTATGAGCATATGAATGATTTACGGTACTTGAATCTATGACGGACTTAGTCAGGAATATCAAGAGGGGCAGCTCATCCCCCATTATTCACTACCATGCTTTAACGTGCAAGGCATGCAAGTCATATTTAAAGGCTGTGTGTGTGTGTGTGTGTGTGTGTCTGTGAGTGTGTGAAGTGTATCTCAGCTTCCTCCTCTCTGACGATGTGAAAGTTGCTCTGCCCCTTCCCTTTAGGAACACACACTCACATGTGCATTCCGTTCATCAGGTTACAGGGGCACACTAAGGGGAAGCAGTGCCCTCTCAAAAAGCCCTACATTTGCCTGGAGGGAAGAGAGCGGAAGCAAAACCGAAATCCAGGCGGGAATGGCAGGTTGACATGCTGGCACAATGCCATACAACATAACTGCCTTGAGGTTGGCATTAAAGGCAGGCAGGGCCAACAATTAGCCATGTATTATTGCTGACAGATACACACTTGTTCAGTGTCTGATGACATTTTGTTCACAGTTATACCACACAACCCTAATACTCTCACATGTACAACTGTTTCAGTCATGTAAATGATTTAAGGCTGCAACACACCGAATGTGATGCAAAAACGCTAAATATTGGGACCCGTTTTTTTTTTTAGCCGCCTCAAACCTAAGGTGGGTAGCACTGCTGCCTCACATCAAAAAGGTCCTGGCTTCAATCCCAGGGTGGAGCAGCCTGGGTTTTTTCTGTGTGGAGTCTGCAGGTCCTCCCCGTGTCTGCGTGGGTTTACTCCAGGTACTCCGGTTTCCTCCTACAGTCCAATGGCATGCATGTTAGACAAGTGTCTCTAAAGTGGCCCTTAGTGTGTAACTGTGTGCGTTTGCTTTACGATAGATTGGTATTCCGTCTAGGGTTGTTCCTGCACATGTGCCCAGAGTTGGGCCTTTTTTTGGTTGTAACCCTACGTTATGTAGAACAGTCATTGTCTTTGTACATATCCATAACAAGCCACTGTGGATGGCCAATTGCCTAATAACAAAATAGGAGCCAGTTTATTTATTATAAAGGCATACTAGACTTGGGTGTGGCTCCTTCTTTTTGCATGAAAACCTAAAGCCATTGCTCCGTGCAAACATAATTGAAAGCTCACATCTTGCTCTAGGCTTTATGCTATAATATTATTATCACATTTACAGCTGGCATTGTTTTGGTAGCTTGATCTGTACTGACTGAGAAAGCATAGCCACTGCTCGAGAGTTCAATTCCAGTGTGCTTTACTGGGTGCATGTGCACTTGACTGGCCATAGATTACCAATCCATAAATCTCCTGAAGTCGTTTATCATGCAGAAGTGAGTCCAGTGCAGCCATGTGATTTTGTATAATGAGATCTTGTTGGTTCCTTTTCAGCAAAGCTGTTGTCACTCCTTGACAATTCTACTTCACAATAATTGCTTTTAACACACGACTGAGAAAGCTCTTGCAGGACAAACTGACTCTATGCACCTCTTAGCTATGAGTGCGGCTTAAGCAGTCAAATGCACTAATTTAAAGATGTGGCCACCCATTTTTTTTACCTAATTGTCAATGTCAATGACAGATTTATTTCTATAGTGCTTTTTACAGTGGAGCATTGTCTCAAATATTCTTTCCAATTTGCTTTAAGCTTTGAATTTGTAAGCCTAAAGCCCAAATTGACCAAGTCTAGGTTAGAAGGAAGAGACCTTACATTCTACATGATTTATGTAAGAATTAAATCAACTTATCTGTACTGCTCACAAACATACGGTTATATTTCAAAATGAAATATCCTGTAATTTCTGTAAGTAGTATAATTAATTATATATAGTGAATAAATATATACTGTAGCAATTAGCTAAATGAATATTAAGTGACAGCATATCTAAAATATAATAATTAAAATGTAATATGTTGACTAGTTAATTATATTATGTCTTTTTTGCAGGGATGTTTTTTCGTGGGGTATCTATAAATCTATAAATCTATCTATTGTATCTACAAATCAGTATGTGACGGGGAATCTATAAGGTGATGAACAGCCCAAGATAAAATTAAGTTAATTTCCATTATCAACACAACATAATATATTTTATATATATATATATATATAATATTCAAATAACAATTATAATTTATTGTAATTGTTAAGGCAAAGTTTTTGTGTTAAAGGGAAAGGATATTGATTGGAGGATCGATAAAGGATAAAAAGCGTAGTGTCTGGTTCAGAAAATGGTCCTGCCTGTGAAGCTGCACTATGCTCACATAATTTGAGAGAACAGTCCATCTTTGCTCTCTACCACTATATGCTATTTTTTCCTCTTGCTTTGTGAACCGACCTTATTAAAGTTCAGCTTGGCTCTTTAGAATGAGATCAGGCCACCACAGTAACATGTACAGTCTCTGATGGGATGTTTAAGTTGTGACCCAACTACCGGTCCAACTCCAGACTCTGTGCCCCACTTATCCCTCCCAGGAGACCGAACATGAGCATATTATTACTCTTTCTCTGTCCTTCCCGAGTACAGATTGGTATAGTGAATAAAAGCTGCCAGTCTCGTCCTGATGCCACAGCTCATGCCCTTTCAGCTCGGAGTGAATGAACAAGAATTAAGATTTTTCTTCTCAAGTGAAGACAAGCCTGTACCCTGAATAGGCACGAATCCACTGCAGGGCTAAGTAGAGGTCAACTGTTGTAGCTCTGGGGGACAATTTCTCCGTTGGACAAACTGTCCCAGTCTTCACTGCGATATCAGGGGAAACTGATATCACTTTTTATTCCAGGGAAGCCAGCCAGGCGGTTGTCCCATTTTTCGGATGCTTTCGGATGTCAGTAACCCAATTGGAGCCCCACATTTAACTTAGAAGAGAACAAACTACAGCCTGTAAGACTCCTAGTTCTTCAAATATGTTGGTCAGACATCTTAGATGTTGCCAAAGCAACAACCAAAGTGACAGTGATTTTGCAATGAGTTTTTGTTACAAAACAGGAGGCTGAAAACTGTGGAAGATGCCTTCATTATTCACAAGCTTGGATTCATTTACTGTTTTCCCAATATAAAGCATGAAAAAGAAATCCCATTTGGTTTGTAACAGCAGTCAGACTGACGCACTACCTGAGCGTTACGCCAAGTTGTTATAAATGTTACTTTACCCTGTTACAGAAAGTTTAGCTTCTTGCTTTAGATTTGGGTTTAGTGGGTTCAGTTTACAGTTTGTCCTAAAGTCCAGATTTGAACCATGTATTCCTGCCAGTGATCTTGCTTTTTTTATAGCTTTTGTTAGGATTAGGTTGGTTTAGTGATTTTTCAGACCCATATGCATCCAGCTCTGGCACTTCACCAATGACCTACCTTTCTACTTTAGATATAAAAACAAACTTCTGGTCAAAGTCGCTTTTTGCCACTAATCTGGAATGCTGCAATTCAGATTTAGTTTTTTCGTGAGACCATCATAATCTGTTAAGTCAAAAGTCAAAGCCAAATTTATTTATATAGCGTGTTTTACAATTGTGCATTGTCTCAAAGTAGCT
>JAUZSU010130526.1:0-16816 GCA_034780255.1 Parotocinclus maculicauda
ACAATTACTTGGATTGTAACATTGTATGAGTTGTAAGTCGCTCTGGATGTGGGTGTCTGCTAAATGCCGTAAATGTAAATGTGTTTCTAGGTGGTTGCTATGTAAGTTGCTATGGTGTTGATAAGATATTTCATTTTAACACATTCAGCTGTCCATATATTATTGATATTTGTGTTGTAGGTTTCAATACATTTATGGTTATTTAGCTGTCCAGATATTTATGGCTAAGTTTCATAAGTTGCTCACATATTTATGGTTAATAGTCATTTAGTTGCTTAGCTTGTAAAAGCCAAGTCCGGGTTTTACCCAGCCAAAACTACTTTTGTAGAAGTCCGGTCCAGGTTTTACCCAACAAACATCCTGGTATACTTTTCAAAATAATCCAGTCCAGGTTTTACCCAAACAAAATCCTGATCATCTATTGAAAAAATCCAGTTCCACCTTTACCCAACCAAAATCCCAGTCCGTCTTTGATAAATGTCCAGTGCAGGTTTTAACCAACCAAAAATCCTGTTCTGCTTTTTGTGTTACAGTCTTGTCATTTCATTTAAATAGGCTAATTGTTCACTTAAAGCTGGAGTACTAAAAGTGTTAAATTAAAGTTAACTTAAAACACCTTGCAGTTCTGGAATGAACACACTAACATGATTAACTTTGTTTTAAACAGTGGAAGGAGTGAGTGAACTGCCCTTGTCACAGGAGGTGGGAACAGAGGCAACTATGTCTTCTGAACACTTGCCTTTGATCTTTGATGACGTCACAACATCCAGTAGCTCAGTCCTGGCACCTGAACTGTCTGTCTTGATGATGCCAACAACAGGGATGCTTGAGGAGGCAGAACTAGAACAAAGCATGTCTATGGATATAGATCACACTCCTCATGATGTGTCCCTGCCTGGACCATCTGACTGGCCCTCACCCTGGCATATGTCTGGTGCTGAGACCTTTGATGCTGCCATACCGTCTCAAAATCCAGTCTCGAGGCCACTTTCTAAAGCAGACCAGAAGCATTTGGGGAGGATAGAGAGGCTACAGAGTGAGAGTGTATACATGTTTTGTTGTCTAATATGTGTCTTTTTGTGTACACATTTGAAACAATGCTCCTGCTTTTTCCAAAATTAAACTTAAAACACATATAAACTGTTTGATGATAGCTGTTTACATTAAGATATCACACATGGCATATGTTGCTGTGCCAGAGGGAAACAAAGCAGGATCACACCCAGTGCTGTAGCAGTATCTTCTGTTGGCACTGTGATGAACTGGCGTCCAGTGCAGTACACCTGCACCTATGCCCTGTGATCTCCATGGATAGGCTCTAAACCCCCTGCCCACCCCAGACAACCCTGACCAGGAAAACAGGGTAAATATACTGCTTCCAAAAATGTTTGAGATATATCCCCTATTTTTGTGAGCAGTGTATATGGATAAAAATCCCCAGTTAACTCTTAATATCTGTACTTTTTCCAAGGCTACATGCACAGATCAGTGACCAAACACTGGTCATTTGGGGGACAAAAAATAAAATGTGAGCTGTGAAAGGTAACATATTTAGATATATATAAAGTGACCTCAGTTAGATGATTAAAGTGACTCAAACTCAAGGAAAAACAGCCGTATTGTCCATTGTGTGTTCACAGAGGTATATTTTAAAAAGCAAAGCAAATTACAGCCATGTCTTATAGACATTGCTAAATAATTATTTATCTTATACCCTGCTGCTGTATGTGCAGATAACTGTATTGTACTGTAACCATTTTTTGGCTTTTCTCAATTTAATTGCCTTGTTCCATTCGTATAATCATCAGCACACGATTTGTATTGTCTCCTGTGATGATGAATGGGAAAAGAGGGAAATAGGTAATTACATCCTTTGTCAGATAATGTAAAAACAAAAGGTTAAAATACTTGATAGTATTCTTATAAAATATCTAATTTATGATATTTTAAATTTATGATAATGTTGTATACTATAACTATTTCCCTTCAGTGCAGTTTTCTTACACAATGTTAGAGCATAGCTAATTCCCAATATAGTGCACAGAGGAAATTGTTTACATTATTCGTAACAGCAGTGTTTAGCAGTGTATACCTATACGATTACATTTTAAAGCACCATGCAGATTGCCACGTTTGTCCCACCCGTATGAAAAATTATTGTAGTTTACTGTGATCCACTGTTTTTACATGACTTAGTTAAATGTTTCCTAGTTAGAAAGTCTGCAAAAGTAGAAAAACACCTATATAAAATAAAAATGGTTTGGCAGACAGTGATACAAGACAAATTGCTTAAAATAATAATAAAAATGCTCTGGGGAAAGGAGGAAACTGTTTGGCCATGTAGCAGTCTCTGGAATATGGGGTTAGCTGTGCCCCATTAATATCACCTTACAAAACTTGCTACAATGCCTGACCCAAACCCAGACCACCACTTTGATTTGCAAACCTGGAAGAAATCAGAAACCTTAGATAAACCCTAATTCTCTCTATGAAGTTCAGTAGTTAATCAAATGCCTTTATGAATGGTAAAATAATAATTAATACTGATCCAACACAAACCCTCACTGGACTGATGCATCTAACATGGTTACGTAACCTAAAGTCATGGTATGGTGTGGTGTATGGGGTACCCAAATTGTACCCAAAACCTTTCTTCACTGATTGAATGTTAAGAGCAGACCATTATGCAACGTTTTAAAATGAAAACATGTTTTCTTCATTGCTGTCAAAGCATGGAAGATTTTTCTTTTCAACTTGGTGGGTCCCACTCAGTACGGATGTGATGTCAGAGACCTTGATGAACGGTTTCCCCAAAGGGGGAATGTTTGTAAAGGTCCAATCGAGTGGCCACCCCATTCTCCTAATTTAACCCCTATGGATTTCTGTCAAAGCACTTATTTGCTCTGTGAAGATTCAGAATGGTGTTCATCTTAAAGACAGAATTATTGATACTTATTCCATCATTCAGCTGGATATTTGGCGAAAGTTCATTAGGAATCGAACACTCAAACATGATAGACAGTATTAAAGAAGGCTGCCGTGTTGCAACTTGGCCTAATAGGTTTCCCCCTTCCTCACAGCTAAAATTGCATCACAGAGCATGGTGCACTACAGAAATATATGGTCTCATTACAGTTTATTATGGTTACTATATGAAAGTACCTTCATAAAGCCACAAAATGACATAAAGCCACAAAATGGTTTAAGTAGGGGGGTGTCAGCCTCATAGATTGTAACAATTTCAGTTTCAGGTATGGTCATTTTGGAAGGTTAGCAGCCAAAAAAAAACATTCAGAGAGGAACAGGTTAAAAATTATATGCTAAAAGATATGCTAAAATTCACACAGAAATTCAAAATTTTTGGGGTTTATTTGCTGACAATTTGTTACATATGGATATTGTACCATTGCTAAAACAACTAATCTAATGGTGGCCAACTTCTGCACAGTACTGTATATGATCGGTGCAATCCCACACTGATTTATGTTACGGCAACTAACTGTTATAACCTTATGTTTTTACTTTTCTATTAGAAGAATGTTTTTCAAAAACAATTTTCCATTCAAATATTATACTGGGACAATTGGTGGGGCTGCTGCTCTTTTTATGCCTATATGCATTGCCCCCAGCACAGTAAGTTTTAAGCAATTTAATATTATTTTAGAATAAGTGTAGTAGGCATAGCATATGTAAGATATCACATAATCAAGCTACTAGCAGACTTAAATACTGTAATTTGCAAGGCATTTATAAAGTATTTGTTCTTCCAGATTCAGATGTTATCCCAACCTCTGTGGGAGCAGTCGGTCTGTCAGGTTTACCTGTTGCAGCCACTGCTGAGAATGTTTTACAAAACAAGTCAGCTCACTCAGCGATGTTAAAACCAATGTCAGGATTGGAGGAACTGGAATCTGAAGGTTTGTAGTCACAAGCATAAATACTTACATGTTCACAATTTAAAAACTTTACTCGTGCTATCCTTTATGATTCAGAGAATGAGGATGAAGAGGATGAAGACATGGATGATTCTGAAGAGGAGGACGAGGAGGAAGATGAAAGTAAAGAGGAGAATGAGACCCATGAGCATTCACAAACACATCCTCCCTATAGCCTCATTCCTCCTCCAGTCTGGGGGCAGAGGAACCAAGGCCTTGGTGAGTTGCTTACAGTTCACTACATTAAAATTAGTTCCAACTGTACAATTCAAAAACAATACTTTAAGAAAATGAAATAAAAACTAAACAGCGTCTTCAAGTTTTGCAGAGATAAAAACTTGTGAACTTCTTGCTATTGGAAATATTATTTGAAAGTTTAAAAAAAAGCCTCCTTTGTGATCAGGTGCTGCAGTGATAATTTGCTAGATCACCACTGTGTATTAAATGGGTTCAGGTTCTGCCAGTGCCTTCAATAATTAAGCGAGGGGAGAAAAGGGATTGTTCTGAACCCTGCTCAGCACAACAATGACCCGGATAAAACTGGGGTAAAATTAGAAAATTGGCAGTGGTGAAATATACTTAGTTATTACTTTACTATGTCCTTATTTCTACACTCACTGTTCATTTTATCAATTCTGCTTATTAATATACATACAGATGGATTCTACAATTACAACTGTAGTCCTGACCATTAGAGAACAAAGTAAAGGGGACTATAAAAGTATGTGGAGAAACAGTTGGACTACAGTCTGCAATTGTAGAACTACAAAATGCTTCGATGTGGTAAGTAGAGCAGTGGACAATTAGTGTAGAAACAATAAGCTGAACCTAAGTGAAGGATCATTCACTCACTTTCCATAATCATTCACTTTCTATACCCATTTAAACCAGTTAAACCTTAACCAGTATCTGGCAGCACAAGGTGCTTGAATGTGGAATGACAAAAAGCAGCAGGTGGCCATGACTGGAATCTGGGTCTCTGTGTGATGACAGCACTAACCATTGTGCAACTGTGCTGTCTTTGATTAAAACCTCTGCTAACCATAGACAAAAGATTTGTGCATTTTTTTTTACACATAATGCCAATGGGTTATAATAAAGCATCTAAACTTTTTGTTCAATCCATAAAAGCAATGCCTTAAAGGTTTTTGCCTTTGCTTTACAGTACGGAGCTGGGTTGAGCTTATTCGAGAAAAGGTAGGCGATTTTTTTCACAATGTGTTTTAGTTTAAAATAAAAATTATAACATACAACGCAGTCTGAAATGTACTGTTCATTATATAAGGCTGGCTATGTCTCTGGGATGTTGGCACCTGTGGGCATTGGTATAGCTGGGGCACTGTTTATCGTTGGAGCTCTTTATGGCATCAGAATGATCCATCGCAAGAGGAAGAACAACCTCAAGCACCAGAGGAGAAAGGTAAATGAGATATTAAGTTTAGACAAACATCTTTATATAAATTTTTGTTACAGTTATTGTGTAACTACTTTGTGAGAATTGACTTCCATTTAGCTATAATTAGCTCTTTACCACCACCAGTTCCATTATTAATTTGTGTCTATGGTGATCTAGACTTTTACTTCTGTATGAGAGTTGCCATTATTTTAGGTTTTCTTTTGTTCTTTTGGTTTTTGTTGTGTAGTGTATATTGCGTTTATCTGTCCATTATATGTTGCCATATAAACTGGACAGCAATTTGCTTAACAACAACAACATGTTTTTGGTTTTTAAAGTGTTTTATATATAAAATTGAAATTAGCATTAGCATTGAAACAGAGCCCACCAGTTAGTTATAGGGATCTTATTACTTTCCTCCATAGGGTTTCTTTCTTATAAAATTTAGGGAGTTTTTCCTTGCCACAATAGGCTTATTCATTTTTGGATTGGTCTTAGAAGATAAATAGTATTGTAAAACGGCTTTGAGACAAGGCTCGAACATAAAAAGCGCTATAGAATTGTATCTGACTTAACTTGACTTCTGAAAGTGTAGTAATGCATCTTGAAGGAATGGTTTTTGTTTACTACAGCAGCCCACAGAAGTAAGACAAGGACCAGACCATGCAATGCTCTTGGCAGACAGCTCAGAGGATGAACTTTGAACCTACATCAGCACCCATGATCATCTTGCAGTATGACACAAAGTGTCAAATGTTTGTCAAATCTGTCAGAATCTACCGTACTTTTCATCTTGATGGTGTTCCACACATAGACCCATGTTACGTTACTAAACTTTAATCATTTAAAACAAACAAGCAAACTTTAATATTTTACTGTTTAGATGTGTATAAAGTCATGCATGCATCTTACTGCAATTAAAGTGTATTTTGTAACACTAAGGTTGGCTATGGGTTGACGATTTAGCAATAACTAAATAAACAGGTCAGCCAAAATGGTGTTAGCCAAAGGTAGTATTGCAAACTGCATGTATAAACCACCACAAATTGTATTAATGTGTTAAATTAACTTCTACACTCGGTCTTGTGGTTTCTGACACTGTATGCCACATTGTTATCTATAAATAACAGGACAATAGTTTCCCATGTTTAAGATTGCAATACATTCATCCTCAGTTCATTCAGAGTAAGCTTTAGACTCAGGTAACATTTTTACCTAAGAGGAGATTCATGGGACGGTGTAACGTGTATGTATTTAACGCAGGCTATCTGCTGTTTACGAAACTTTATGCACAACCGCTACAACTTAGCCAGTAAAGTACATTCATGTACGTTCCACAGTGCTAAACTGTTAGATCAAAATTCTTGCTACCTAGCAAGATTAGCCTTGTAGCATCAGTGCAACCCCAAAGAAACAATCATGCCTGATCATATACATTTAATGTAAATGAAAAACAGGGTCAATGTAATTTTAGCCAAACAATTATAAGAATATTCTTGGAATTCTATATGTTTAATTTTCCTATATGTAAATAGTCAGAGCTAGAGTTGAGCTTTTAGAAATCCTGGTGTACATAGAAAGAATTAATCAAATTAAATTATTTTTTTTATTTAATATATAATTATTATTTGGTATAATCTACAAATTGAACAAAGTCATGATGTTTTGATATTGGTAACGCCAAGTTTGTATGAATGAAAGTTTTATCACCAAAATGAATATTTTTTGTGAATTATAAACACATATGGTATAAATGTAGCGCGTTTGTCAATACGTTTAAAATCTAAAGGAAATCAACTATTAGACTAAAAGCCACTTAATTCCTGGAACTTCCCTATAGGAAACCTGTGTTTTAATTAATGCATAGTATAATCTATTGTACATAAACACATAGATCATTTTGGGAGAAAGTGGCATACATTGTACTGAATTAAGTACATATCATTACAGTAATGTCAATTGGAATGTTATAGTGTAATGCTTTATTGTGAAAGTAAAACGTCATAGCTTATGTGTGTTTGTGTTGTTTCTGTTATTATCCATGATCTCTTGTTGTGCCTGTTACATTAAAATAGTGAGCCATAAATCTGATGTTGATTTGTTCTTGAAAAACCTGAACAACCCTAGACAGAGTACCAATCCACTATAGGGCACACACGCTAGGCCCACGTTTGAATAACGTGTATGCAAAACTATGTAAATGTAAAGGCATGCTAGTTAAAGTAATCTTTCAGCTTTTGTAAATACATATTTTTCCAATTTCTGGTGTAAGTGATACACAGACAGCATCATCCAGTCTGAAAATAAAAAGAAAGAACTTTCCAAATCCTGCATATTAGTCATACGAGCTATTTTAAAATACAACCAGCAGGTGGCGCCATTCATTTAGAAGGTACGTCAGAATAGAATAGAATAGACTATACTCATATACAATGAGATTAAAAAACACTTCTTCGGAGTGCAAACATGTGTATATATATATAATACACTATAAAACAAGATAAAATATAATATAAAATATTATTATTGCAGAGTAATAGAATTCACAGTGTTGTCAATAATGTTAACTATTGCACAGCTCAGAGTTCACAGTGGTTATGGCTTCCAGAAAGCAACTGTTCTTGAATGATTTGAACTGATCTTGATTATTTATTTTGCCCCAAAACTTTTAATTTTTGCCTTCGCTCTGTCGTTATTGGTAATACCTATATTTATATAGCATACGGCCGTATCCAGAGGGACTTACAACTAATACAACTTTTTATAGTCATAACCTTGGACTAGGTTCTTAACCTATAGTTGTTTGGACAGTGGCATCTTGGTTGAGGTGGACTTTGAGCCTTGGACCTTTCAAGCTACAATCCAGTAACTTAGGCACAACGCCCCCCACAGCCCTGATAGGTGTTAGGCTGTTGTTGTTGGCGTTTTTTTACACAAACAAAAAATACAAAAGTCAAGCATATCTTGTTGTATATAGCCCAGTTCACTATTCTCATTTCATACTCTGATTACACTGGTGAACTAATTACTTTAGCTGATTTTACTCAAATGAAAGGTGCTGATTTCAAATATGAAGTAAAAAAAATGCAACAAGTCAAATTACTTCACAAATGAGACACGTTTGATAAAAGATTATCTGCTAATGTTAAACACCAACCTACCTGCTCTTCACATTTACCTTTTGGTAACTGTAGGAGACTTGCCTTTAATGTCAACATATGTGCTCTTTTTTAGTGCTGAAATTTTAATAAAAAAATAAGAAACTATGCATTACTTATATATGTTTTCTTGGTAACCTGATTAATTGAAGGTTGACTTGACAAATTTTAAGATTCTATGTCTATCTAAAAACAGATATTTAATTTCGATTCTTACTATGGCTTTATTTATCTTGATTAGTGTTGGTACAGCATATAAAAAACGTAACTTATTAAACAAGGTAACCAGCATACTAAATGTACCAGTACACTGCTTATATTTTTGAAAAATGCTTAGAGCTTGTGACAGTTTTGTCTAATATATATATTTGGATGAACAGTATGTAAAAGTGTCCAGGTTGTCCAAGAGCATACTAAACAATGTGGATACCAAATTACAGTTATATATGTCATTATTTTTACATGTTAGGACAGGTCATTGGGGAATATCTCTTTTTAAACCGTGTCCACTATAAAGACATTATAGACATTGCATTTTGTTTCCTATTATTTTGGCTAAAATGCTTTTTTTCCACCGCAGAGTAAACATTTTATAACCGACAAAGTTCATATCAGACTACATTCTTTCAGAGTTTAACTTTACCTGTCATTAATTAATTTAAATTATTTTGAGGAAACCAAGATTGCAAGATGGTAAGTAAATGTTATGCCACATTTTCAGGTGCTGTACACCATTTTCTGAGCATCATTAGTGGTTGCTAACTCGTAGTTCTAGTTTCCTGGTTTTATTATCGAAATGTTTGCAATGGTTGTTCAGTGCTGTTGTGTTACAAACTGCCTGAGCCAAAAAAAAATCACATGACTGTTCAAAGAGGAAACTAGCAAAATGATTACAATGTTTCCCATTCTTGTTTCAGTGAAAGTAAATGCTTTCTCTCCATTTTCATTACAGTGAGTTATAGTCTTTTCTCTTTAGTGTGGAAACTAATAAAGCAGTGTACTTGTGTTGACTGGAATGTAGTGAAGTTGTATTGTTTTGATTAAGTTTTGTTTATACTTTAGCTAGAACAGCTTTTCAAAGCTTAATTAAAACTCAAGCTGTTTAGATCTGTGTGAGAGAACATTATTTCTTTTACAGGCCAAATAGAATATGAACCAAATGCCATATTTACAAGTGGATACACAAAAGCTTGTGTAGGGAAACGACAAGATCGCAAAGCCTTGCATTCATTGTTTTGCAAAATTGTATTTTAATGGCATTGGTGTTACAGCTGGTCAGTTTGGTTACAATCAATGGTCGATCTAAGCTGTTTTGTTGAATGCTGCCACCTCAGATCACACACCTAAACAGACAGATGACCAAAAGATGCAGGATGGATCGCTTGAGACATTAAGTCTGGCAACAGTCACACATTAATGAGTATGTCCTTTCCTCTTCCAGTGAGGTGAGTGTATTTAGCATCAGTTACAGCATAAAGATGGGGGGAACAAGAGTTGGCACACATCAGAATCCATGTTGTGATAGTTATTGTCATGCAAACAACAACTACAGGAGATTGGGTTAATAGTCAAATCATTGGTGCTGGGACCCAGAAAGTCAGGTTTATTTGATTAACTTTTAGCAATGCAGTTTTTTAACTGGGAACAATGAGGAATAACCACACACCTGTCATATATATATATATATATATATATATATATATATATATATATACCTTTGCAAAGCATGTTTAAAAGTGCTTATAGTGATCTATATAGAGTAATAGTGTAAAACAAATAACATCACATAATGTCCACATGGCATTTAAATAAAATACTGAAACATGAAACATGTACTTGAAAATGTGGAAAACTTCATATAGAGACAGTTGATGTCATAATTTTAGATCATGATTGGTTAAATATATTTCATTGTGTTTGCTGTAAGTGTTGATATAGCAACCCAATGTGTTTTAACAATCAAACAGTACACTGTTTGCTAGTCCAACTCATGTTTTTCTTGATATGATCAAATGAACAGGCCGTAGTTCACAAGTCATGTTTGGTAACATACAGAGGAGCTTGTGACTAAAGTATGTCATCATTACTTATATGGAAGGTGTTTTATATTTTACACAATGTGTGGCATATTATGAAGTGCAAAAAACGACAACAGAGACCCCAGACTGTTGAGCAACTGAAGTTGTACATCAGGCAAGAATGGGAAAGAATTCCACCTACAAAGCTTCAACATCAGTGTTCTCAGTTCCCAAAGGTGTATTGAGTGTTGTTAAAAAGAAAGGTGATGTAACACAGTGGTAAACATATCACAAATCCGCCCCAACTTTCTGTCTGGAAGTGGCAAAATCCCAGTATACTGGAGATTCCGATTGGAATTATGGCTGAAAAACAAACCTGACAGACATGGACCACCGGCATGTCTTACAGCAAATGGGAATGTTTGGAATCGTGGACAATCAGGAGCAGTCACACAAGTGGCCTGGCACGCAAAATCCCCAGATATGAATCTTTTGGATATCGGTGGATTACCCGGACCAAAATGTAAGGTTGATCACTGGACACTGATGTTATTCATGCTGATTCATGTGAGGAAATCCATGCAGACACAGGGAACATGCTCAAATTCATGCTAACCACATTGCTGCCCAAACAACCCACTATTAAATAACAAACTGGAACTGATCTAAATCAGCATTAGAGTGACTTTAACTAATGAGTCTGTGGTGTTGCATTGCTAAAGATACCAGACTAATAAGTAGAAGGTCCATTGTGCAACCCCCAGCAGTGCCAAACGGCCACTTCTCAGCCTGTGAACAAGATGCTAATCCAAAATCCCTTGGATTATGCTATAAGGTTGTATTATTTGTAAGCTGGATCAGAGTGTCTGCAAAATTACTAAATGCAGATGCTATAAAGTTGTGGTCTAGTGTTAAACATGGCAATCATAAGGAAGAGAAAAGGTAAGGTTAAAGAACACGTTGAATGTAACTCTTTTGTACAAAATAAATGACACATCTGGTTACCAATAAAATCATACTATGCAGTAGAATAGTATAGTTGCATGATAACTGATTTACAGTATACTCATATTCATATACTGTATTTCATTATATTATACATAGCCTACAATATTATTAATTATTACAATACAAGGTGAGTTAAAAGCCACCTTTTAATTCAGAAACAAAAGGGAAAATTACATATTTGAATACCACAGCAAGGCCTGAATGTCCAGAACCGCCATCTTGAAAGCTGCCATATTAGATCAAGGGTATATTTTTGAAAATGGGAAGATGGTCATGTATCATATCAAAGAAGACCACAATAGAACCTCATTACTCAGAGACAGTGATAAGTCCAAATGAGGTAATGACAAAGAAGAGCCCAAGACTGCTTGTTTATGGCCTTGAAACTTGGCAATGTAAAAGTAATGTGTGACTTAACTTGTTAACTTAACTTGTTGACTTAACTCTTTGTTCAATAAGAAGTTGGCAGTTTCTTGTGAATTACAATGTTCCAGTGTTGTACAAACTGCCTTCAATGGTTTGGAAGCGTGTGGCAAAGTGGGGGAGAAATTTACAAAAAGTGTGTACTCCAGAAAAAGTTTGGGAACCACTGCAGTAATGTACAGGATTAGAACATTAGACTGCTGCACCCCCCAAGCAGACCTAAATATATAATAAAAATGTACTGTACATGTGCTGGATTGAACTACCAGTCCTTTCCAGGTTGAAACCGAAATATTCAGTTGGATGAGTTCTTAGCAGTTGACTTGGCAGTTTAATCTAAAACGATTAATGTAATGCAACTATACGGCTGATGTTATTTAATGTATTATACTTCTAATTATTAATGTCTTATCTAATTTGCATTTCTGCATGTCTGTGTATGTATGTACAGTACATTTAACGCTGAGCAGCCCACAGACGCAGAAGAAGTGATGACTTTAATTAGTTTCAGTTAAGTTAATTAGGAGAGAGAAAGTATGGGTTTAAGACTGAACAAAAGCCACTCTGGCTAGTCGCAGGTGTTCCAAAATACTTGCCAGCTTCCCCTGAACAGATTAAAATCTTTCTGCTTGAGTTACTGAAGAAAGCTGCCATATACTGCTGAATGAGTTTTTGTGGAAACTCTTTTCTTTTGTACAAAGTTCTGCCATGAATTACTAAATAATAAATGGCTCTATAGGAGAGTGAATGTGTTTTGTAAATACAGACATGCAAAGTGACCCTGTATATGGTAAAGCTGTTACACAGAGGATAGTATGGACCTCATACATTTGTTTGACTAAAGCCGACAATACAACAATGCATTGGTAGTGTTACGAACAACATGGAAGATTTTGTGATTTTGAGGCAGTTTATATAGTTACGTTTTAGAGAATATACAGGTACAAGGACAGATTTTATTATAACTTTTTATAATATAATATTTCGTTTTTGTTAATTTTAAGACCTCTGTTGTTGAAGTGAATGGATGTTGATCGAATTGTTGTTTAATGGTGTGTACCTGTACTCCAGTTTCCCACATTTTAAAGACATGGGTTTGGTCAACTGGCGTATCTAACATGTTCGTATGTGTGTGTGCTTGCTTGTGCCCTGTGATAAACAGGGCTGTACGGTTGGCAGGGTCCAGTCCCATCACATCCCCAATTTAAATTAAATGAGTATGGAATGTGAGTGAGTGGTTCGTTGCTCCCAATGCTGTGATCTCATAATTACTACTGTTGATTAGTCCTAAGGACTACAAAGTGGAAACAACATACTTCACATTTTTTATGGGTGACTGGGACCTCCCCAGTCTCTGTCCATGCAGAAATGCTGCCACCCACTGAGCTGACAACAACTCTCTAAAGAGCATCATCTGATCAATCACATGCTCATGCCATAGAGCTGTGAGGGACCAGCAACATTAATCTTGTGAGCTTACCCTCTTCATTATTGTCCTCACAAATTTGAGTTTCTGGTGTAACATAAATGGAATGTTAATTGGCATGAAGATTTGTTTGGAGTCAGAATACTATTATTATATTTTAACATAATTACCATCCTTCACATCTGTAATGCACAAAGCATAATTAAAACGTTTCCCAGTATTGAAAAAAATAAAAACTCAAAACACACTTCTACTAAATTTCTCATTTTGTGTAGCGGTGAACAACATATATGTGGCTTTTCTCCTGCCGCTTGAAGTGAAAAATATGACACAAACTCAAACACATACATTCAAACAACAATTTGTTTTGATAGCTTAGTTAATAGCCTGAAGGAACTGAACTGCCTGTTAAAATAATAATAATAGCTATTCACTCATTTTCATACCACCTTAAGCCAAAAGAGTTGTGGGGAGCGTGACTGTCGACAGGTGTCCACATGTGCGATGGAACTACAAAGAATATTTACTATTTAGTTTTGTGTAATTACAGGATGTATGAACCCAAGATATGTTGTGTTTTGTCTGGTCAACTTCAATTCAATTGTTAATAAACATCCATTCCAGCATTTCAGGACTGCAACACATTATATATTTGGGGCAAGGGGAGGTAAAAGAAAAAACCCATAATGATGCGATTTCAATCAGGTGCTGTCAACTGGTAATTAACCAGGATTTGTTACAAAGGCAGTAACCACAAAAGGCTAAATCTTTGAGGAGCAAAGTTGAGCAGAGGATCTCCAATTTGCTTAATAATGCATGAAAAAACTTATTGAAATGTTTAAAAAAACAATGTTTTTCAAAGAAAGATTGGAAAGGATTTACACATTTCAAAATTCAAACTTTTTCTGATTTGGCTTGTTTCACATTCTTCTTGTTAAAAAATGATGGATGCCACTAGAAAATGTGTCATCTTGAAGCCAGCTTAAGTTGCTCTAAAATCTTCAGGTATTAATCCATGCGACCATCACAGAAACGTAAATGACCTTTGCCACGGACACTGACACAACCCCATGCCATGACAGACCCTGGATTTTGGACTTGTTGCTGTTAACAGTCTGCATGGTCCATTTCGTCTGGAGCACACGATGTCCATTCATTCAAAAGTGATCTGGAAAACTGAGTAGTCTGACTACAAATTGTCTTCTCTGTGTACAACCTAGAATTACCAATGCCACTTCTGGACATGGTTAAATTAAGGCTTTTTTTTGCATTGTAGCATTTTAAGTGGCTTATGTGAATGTAACTCTGTATTTTAGAGCTTGACAAAGGTTTGGTAAAGTAATCTCCTGCCCATGTGGTTATATCAGCTATGTATTAATGACGGTTCATGATACTGTCACAGTAATACATCCCCAGTCACAACTTTTTAATTTAATTTAATTTGTTACAAGACCGAAATGCAAGACTGGATGCTTATTAACAAATGAAATTAAGTTGATTAGACAAGCTCATGAAACATATTGGGTGTATACTGTCTGCAAATAACTACATGTAAATGAAAATGTAATAAACATCTAGCATTTTACATAGCGTTCCAGAGTTTTCTGATTTGGGGTTGTACATTTACAGCAATTCAGAGCTTAAAATACAATCAAATGATACAATCTTACAATGTACAGTCAGATTTTAACTCTCAATCCCAGCACAGTAAATACTGCAAATCCCACATAAACATGTTTGCCAATTGAGAGAATGGGCTGAATAAATATATTAGTTATCATAGACTAATTTTCATCATATAGGGGTCACAGTGGTGAACAGATTAATGATAGATGTACTAACCTAACTGTTTTTAGTCATTACATGTTCAGACTCGAGCACAATAAGGATATGGATGCAAGCATAAATATATACAGGGACAGCAGGAAAAAGACAGATAAAAAAGGAGTCTGCACTGGCAATCCTGGCGCACTCAGAATACTGTCTGATCACCCTGGGGTCTTTTTGACGGGCGCCAACACAGCAGGGAAGTGAGAGAATTGGGCAACCACAGGCTACAGACCCAGTAAGGGGGAGAGAAAGGATAAATTAAAGCTTGATAAAAATTATTCTGATGAATTATCTAAAGATTGGGGCGTTACGAAGGAGATTAAAATTGTGTGTACGATTTGGAGTCAAATGAGAGATGGAAAGATGAGTTCAGTTTGCAAAGGAGTGTGAGTTAAAGTCCAACTATATCATAGCTACAACTCATCCAACTCCAAATCAACCATCTGCTTGAAACAGATAAGCCTCTGAAGGTTGGGGCACTGGAGCTGCACTGAGAGAGAGAACTGGTTGGTGGTTTAATAATGGAAAATAAGATTGATGTCAAGGTGAGATAACGCTTTAGGTTCAAAGCACAGTAGTCTAATATGGTTCCACTGCAGGTACCTGAGTGTGGGTCCTAGTGGTACCTCTGGTCATCATCTTGGTTGGTGGCAGAGGGGAAGATCATCCCCAGGCACTGCAACAGCTACCTGATGCCAAGCCTGGCAATAGCATAGATTCCTGATCAGGACACTCATTTGCTCTGTGTTCTCCCAAGATAGGTCCTGGAGCCCCCTGTGATCCTGACCATGAAAAGCAGTGTTAAGAAATGCTTTAAACAATTGTTTTCTATGTTCTATTGTATTATCTAAATGCAGAATACTATATATTTAAAAATAAATTCATTTCATATTACATTTCACATTTAAATTAAATGCTAAGTAGATTACTTCACACATCTTAGAAAAGTCCCAGTACTTTGGAATCTAGTTGTGTTCTTTGTTTAATTATTCTTTATGATATACACCTACACATGTTTTTCACCAATTCTTTGTACACACTGTCATGGTCCTCTCTGGGAGGGAAGCACATGTCCCCTTCCTGCCAGTTGACACAAGCTAATTGTATTCAGTCAATTAATAATTTCTATTCAAGGCTAAGAAAAAAGTACATGATGACTTTTGTTATGTAAGAGGACGAAACACACTGGATTTGCCTAACAGTTAGAAGGAATTGAAGACTATGCCACACTATTAATTGTGTTATGCTGTGGGTTCTGATTTGACCATTAAGTTGCATCCCAGTTGCATAACATGGTTAATACCATAGAATACTTATCCACTCACACAACCCTGAAGAACACAAAAACTATGTACAACCAGCATCTTATATTTCAAAGGACCACAGTGAAACAAAATCACAAGTAACATGTTTCCCCAAGTGACAATAAACTGAAGGAAAAATAGCAAACAATGCAAGATCAATGACTTTCGACATGCTCGTGATCAATGACTTTCGACCTGCCCACACACCCACACAGAAAAAAAAAAAAATAATTCAAAAGATTTGTAGCATAGGTTGCACACATATATATATATATATATATATATATATATATATATATATATATATATACACAGAGT
>JAUZSU010130537.1:0-16815 GCA_034780255.1 Parotocinclus maculicauda
CTTGGATTGTAAGATTGTATAAGTTGTAAGTCGCTCTGGTTAAGGGCGTCTGCTAAATGCTGTAAATGTAAATGTAAATGTAAATGATCTCAGACCTTTGGCTCCCACTGTACATAAATTCTGAGTAGATTATGTGCATGATAAGACAGCCGAAGAGTTTGCTAAAGGACATGGCAACAGCTTTACTTTGTCTTACAGCTCATATTTACATATGTGCAATACAAAACTAAATTATAATCCAGTTAGATCTCTACGTCCTTCCTGTGCATCTTATCATTCTAAATTTAATTCATTTTTTTCTCACGACAGGAATAAAATGTCTATTAATTTTCCAAGCATTTAGCAGCACTTTCACTTTCATGTGTCTTTCAAGCTCCACTGAACTCTGGAGAAAAAAGGGTGAGTTATCCCAGGAGTAGCTATTCCTGCTGGTTTATCAGTTTTTTAAGGAAACAATTAAGTTCAAAGGGATTTTTTCCTCATCACGTCTGTTTATTTCAGTACATTTGCTCCCATATCACTGTACAATTTTCTGCTCTTGATTCTTTTGTGACAGAATTAAATTTAGAACAGCTAACACTGAAAGCAAATTTGTTGCCACACTAACAGGCAGATGCTGAAACTTCTTTCTTGTCATTTAGCAAATGTTTTATCCTGAACGGTGTTATGGTATTAAAAGTGGAAGCAAGGTTTCTACCCCTTGTACAGGATGTATATCCAGCTATTTTACTTTGTCGCAGAGAAACAAATCACAGATGTGAACTTAAGTTGAATTATTATTATTTTCATTAATGGCATGTTTTTTTCAGAAGCAAAAGTAGAAGTAGAAACAATATAACTAAATGTTGAGGAATGTTGATTACTTAATCACCTTGCAATTTGATTTTAAATTTTCAAGTCTAAAATAAAAATGAATCCACAGTTAATCTAACTATTCAACTTGGCTAGCTGAAAGAAAACATGGTCCCAACTAATGTGGTCAGTTGAAAAAATGTGATTATTGAAAATATTGGTTGTTTCTAAATTTTGGTGCAAGTATAATGGCAAAGTTATACATGAAAAATAGATGGCTAGACCAACAAAGACATCAAAGTGTTAGGATATAAACATCAAAGCTACTGTATATGCAATATAAAATGCACAAAAATGTAAAACAACTGGCAGAGACGAAAGACACTGTTTGTGACAAAACGTTTGGATATCAAAGAGATCAGCCGAATATAATGGGATTTACATATATAAAAGCCAAACCAGCACTGGGACCTAAACAGAAGAACACAACAAGGGTGGTTGGATTGGATGAAAGTGATATTTTACGTGATGAATCACAACTCTGCACTGACAAAGTAGATGGCAATGAAACATTTGCCTAGTACCATTCTAATGAAACATCGATGATGCCTAAAAAGAACAATCAAATTTCCCCACTCATTGATGGGGTTGCCTGTCAGGTAAAGGACCAGAGAAGATGGCAATCATTATCTCAACAGTCAATGCACAAGTGTACAATAAAATTCTGGACACTTTTCTCATTCCATCAAGAGGAAATAGGTTTGGTGATGATGAAGTCATTTTTCAGGATGATAATGCATCTCGCCACAGAGTAAACAGTGTTAAAGCTTTTCCTCAGGAAAAGAAAATCAATTCAAGAGCATGACCAGTCTGTTTTTACAAATAAATGCGGTGATTGCATAATTTTTGCCAGAGCTAGTACATCTGAACACTTTACTTTCTGGACTCTCTACTTTCTTTCTTAAGAGTAGTCACCTACTGCCATGTCTTTCAGGTAGAAGGTTGATACTGCACACATGGGAGAACATGTTAACCTCCGCATAGACATTAATTATCGAGAATTGACAGTCAATGTCAGCCAAATACACTGTAATTAGGAATTACTAGGCAACTCAATGAGTAGCACCGCTGCCTCACAGCAAGAAGGTCTCGGGTTTAATCCCGAAGTGGAGAGGTCTGGGTCCTTTTTGTGTGGAGTCTGCATGTCCTTCTCGTGTCTGAGTGGGTTTACTCCGAGTACTCAAGTTTCCTCCCACAGTCCGAAGACATGCATGTTAGGTTAATTGGTGTCTCTAAAAAGTGGCCTTTAGTGTTTGACTGTGTCCGTGACTGCTTGTGTGTGCCCCACTGTGGATTGGCACCCCGTCTAGGGTTGTTCCTGCCCTTGTGCCCATGTGGATTAAACATAATTACTGTATATTACATTATATTACACTGTTATTCAGCTGCAAAAAGTTCAGTTGAACCCCTGCTATGTGAATGTGCTTTGTTTCAGTACATATTATGATATTTGGAAATGAGAGTTGAATTTGATTATTTTTCAGGAAAAAATACTGCATTTTTTAAAACCCCACTTGGTTCTTATGAACTGTAGATCAAACTGTGCTTCATCTCTGTAGCACTTTTCTCATGTGTACTACCATGCGTGTGTTTGTGTGTGCTCCCAGTTGCTGTTCATGTTGAAGTTCAGCACATGCTTCTCTGAGACCAAATCACACCCTCAAGGCAATATCTTTGTGTTTCAGTGTATGGGCTCATTATTGATTAATAGAGCTTTCCTCATTGATCTGACAATCCAGTATCTCTGACTTCTGCAGTGATGAGTCTGAGACTCATCTCTTTAAACTTTACCAAGCATAATGACTGTGGCAACAGAGCACATACTATAATAGCGTGGGGTGATTAAGCAAAGCAGACAGGTAAGGAACTGATAGCACCTGTGTGTGATTAACGTACCTACTTATCTTCCTGCTGTGAGTGCGAGACAAAAAGCTGGCAAGCAAAGTGCACGACAACACTGTGGACAATGACATGCAAGCCATTCAGAGACACCCTGTGTGGGTACCTTTGGCTAAAATATTTTCAAGTTAAAAGTAAATCATCACATGCATACCAGATTCCTGCCTGATTCCTGTCATATCTTTTATTCCCATCTCACAATATGTCTTCTTTTATCTGCATTTTTGTTCTGCTCATTGTACACATGGATTGCTTTATTAGGAACAGCTCTTTGTATGCAGTTTCACTTACCATTAAGATGCACTTGCAATAACAGGCAATAAACTTTTTACTCTGTTCTTTAATGGTCAGAACCACCAGAGGTCAGGTACCATTTGGGTGGTGGATCATTCTCAGCAATGCAGTGACAGTGTTGTTGTTTGCTAATATGAGTGGCTCAGACACAGCAGTGCTGCTGAAGTATTTAAACACTGTGTTCGTGTCACTGTGCGCTTTTTTTTTAGAAATCACTTAATTAGAAATTTCATCAATTATATTTTCCATTTTTCTTATCACAGTGCTGTCTGCAGAATGGTGGTGGTTGTACATTGTTGGTTGGATGACTATTTTAAATCTAGCACTGACAAAAAATGGAGGTTAAAAACTCAAGCAGCACTGCTGTGTCTGAACCACTCATACCAGCAAACCAACACCACTTGCACACTATCACCATGCCAGTGTCACTGGGAATGAGCAGACAACCAAACAGTACTTGATCTATGGGGGTCCAGACCATTAGAGAGCAAAGAGGGGGATAACAAATTATATAGAGAAACAGATGAGTTACAGTACATACTTATGGTGGAATTGTACCTTATAAAGTGATCGGTGAGAGTATATATTTTTGAAACATTATTTTGCGCTCCTAGAATGTATTTTATGTGTAGGTAGTATGAAACTGGGGTCTTTAATTTTTAGGTTTTTAGACCAGCAAGTGCTGAATAGAGATTATTCAAGTATTTGCATCATGGCACCTGAAACTGTTTGTACATTTTTAAGTCTCTAAGGATAGCATTGTTTGCTATATGTAAAATATAAGCACCTGTATGTTAAAACCAATAGGAAGGAAGTCAAGGGTGTAATTAAAGGTAAGAAGCCATTCAGAAGACCATCTACATCTGTTATGCCACACTTATACACACTCACATATGCTAATTTATCAGGTGGAATTTTCAGATTACTGCTTATTATAGCAGTTTGGATAGCAGGCTAGTGGTTTAAACATTACAGTGAAAAGCCCTGACTGTAACTAAACCACCAAAAGAACCAAGCTAACTAATTAAACCTCTAAGAGGGCTGGATATGTTTACAGAACAACTTTAACTGGATGTACTTTGTGTCAGTAGGCACACAGCAAGCTAGGCATGTGCAACTAAATATAACATACTGTATGCAGTACGTACATCCAGCAGCAAGCAACACTTTACCAGAAATTTAACAAAGAGGGCAGGGAGGAATCTTCCTGACACTAAAAGCCTATAGTTGAGTTTAATATTTTAATTATGACCTAATAAGATTTTTTTTAGCATTGTTATGAAATACTTCAAAAAATATGTGCATCAAGGAAGGTCTGCAATAAAGTTTCAATACATTTCGCTCTTTTAAAGCACTTTCTGATTTTACTGCTCCCATCATTATTGGTGTGTTCCAATCAAGCCAAAAATACACCAACCAGTCGTTTGCTTTTGCTGATTTTGAACATCTAAAGAGTATTTGAAAAAAAGGACCTTGTGATTGCTGAGCACATTTTGACAGGCGGTGCGAGATTAAATGGAATAGGGAGTGATTAGGGAATGAGTGAATGAGAGGGTACAGGCAGGGGGGGAGGCACGAGGGAGCATGCTCATAATTGTCAGTCACTAACAAAAGCTGCTAATTACCCGCTGATCGTACAGTGTTGGCTGTGTAAAGGAGCCGATTGTTCTTTTCAGGCGATTTCCGATGATATCCAGAGGGATCAAATGACCCATCAAAACCAGAGTCGATGGTGGCAGGGGAAAGGTGAAGCTCAGTATGTATCAGTGGAACTCTTTTGTTTTATTGCCTGGAGGGATGAGATATTCATAGAGACATGACCACTGTGTCACGGTGAGCTCTAACAGCTGTTCCTGCAGGTTCTCACAAAAGTGAGTACACCCCTCACATTTTTGTTACTACACTTCTCACAGATTTAGGAGATATTCCATTAGGGGATATTTCATTTTGATTTTCATTGTTTGTGAGCAGTATATTTTATTTTTTTATCTTTTCAAGGGACAACACTGAAGATACGTTACTTTAATACAATGTAAAGTAGCTTGTATAACAGCTAAACGTCTAAATGTCTAAATTACTAGCAACAAAAGTGAGTACACCCCTAAGTAAAATTGGATAAATTGTGCCCAAAGTGCCAATATTTTGTGCTGCCACCACTATTCTCCAGCACTGCCTTATCTCTCTTGGAGTTCACTAAAGCTTCAAAGGCTGGCGACATCATGAAGCTGGTGGATGTTAGAGACATTGCACTCCTCCACCTTCTTTTTCAGAATGCCCCACAGATGCTTAATAGGGTTTAGGTCTGGAAATATGCTTAAGATTTACCCTCAGTTTCTTTAGTTTGTTATCATGTTGGAATACTGCCCTGCGACCCAGTTACAGACGGAAGGGGATCGGATCATGCTCGGATCATGCTCAACACTACATGTTGGCATTCATGGTTTCCTCAATGAACTGAGCTCCCACAGCCGGCAGCACTTATGTAAAATATAAATATCACCACTCAAAATGTTTCATTCTAATCAGGGTCGTGGGAGATCAGCACATGGTGCAAGGCACAACAATTCTACCAATGGTGCCAATCCATCATAGGTCATATACACTCGCACATTATGGACAGATTAACCTAAAGCATGTCTGTGACTGTGGGAGGAATCCCAGCTTCACCTGACATTGAACCCAAGACTTTCTTGCTGTGAGCTTCTACCCATGAGCCCTACTACTCTAAGTGGCCATAAATAAAATTAGCTCTAAACATCTACAATAGCACCAAAATCTGATTTGATTTTGAATTCTCACTGGAATGTTGATCACTAGCTTGTGCTTCCTGGTTGCTAGTGTGCAACTGGCACATGCTTGTGTGTCTGACTCTTTAGCCAAGGCACAGAAGCAGGCACTTCTCTGATTAGTGCAGATTTTGTTCAACTGCTAGATAAGGGCAAAGGGCGGTGTCTTTGTCAAGACTTTTTCACATAATGGGTGTGAAGAGCTTGTCTGAATGCATAAAAGAAATGCTTTTAGGGGACACAAAAAGAGTACGAGAGGTGATATGACAGAGCGAAAGTGACTCATTTTAAAGAGAAGCAAAGGTTCAAAGGAGGTACAAGGAATTAAAATTTAAAATTAACAGTGGAGAAAACAAGAGTGATTAATGTTGTGAAGGAGCATGGCTTAAAGAAAGAATAAGATAAATTGCATAGAAAATTGGGAGAAAAGCATTTTTGATTTAAAAGAAAATTATTTAAAAAAAGGAAGGCAAAGTCTAGAGATGAACAGTAGCAAGAAAGCAAAAAACATGTATGTATGTATATGAAAAATGCTAGCAATAGCACTATGTACTGTATATTGGATATTGATGTGCATATTGATTTTCTATTGTTTACTGCATAAATTATTTCACCAGTGCACTGATTTGTTCATTAGCTGTCATTTTAACACCTTTTCTCTCTCAAACACAGACAAAACATTTATAGAATGTGTGACAGTTGTACTGACAACGCGAGCAGGTATTTGAGAAAAGAGCAGGGTGACACCTGCAGAAAATTTGAGATGTGCATGAGGATGTGAAAAACTAGTGCACTGAACTGTGGTAGACAATTTTTTTTTTTCTGGGGTCTGCTGCACTGCAAATATGCAGCTCATTTAAGTTGCGTGTTTCTCCTCAGTTGTGTTTTCTGATACAAATAGAATTAATTATGAATTAGAAGTAATTTCTAAAGTAACTGAGTAAGAGCAAGATCGGTTAAAATATAATATTATACATATATAAGCTAAGTATATATTTATCACCTTCACCTTGACTGTCTAGTCTGTCAGACACCTTGTAGACATTGCTGGTCACACCACTGCAGTGGTGTTTTAGCTATTATTTAACACCACCTTGCTGGCTAGACAGGCAGGTTATTACGCCCTCGAATCGATGCCAATTTAAAGTGATAGAACGACCTGACACGCATGTTTTTGGACTGTGGGAAAAAGCTAGAGTACCTGGAGTAAACCTACACAGACACAGGGAGGATATGCAGACTCCAAAGAGAATGGCCCCAGGCCACTCCACCCTGGGATTAAACCCAGGACCTTCTTACTGTGAGGCAGTGGTGCTACCCACCTTGTCATCGTGCTGCCCCATATGTACTAATGGCCCTGCTTATGTTGTTCAATCTCCATTGGGCAAAATTGGAATTAGTGTCTGGTTGGGTCTCCCCTACAAGTTCCATTTCAGTTGTGGTGTCAGAAATACTTGTGACGTGTAGTAACGAGAACCAACTATGTCAAGACGTTGCTGAAAACCATACATTTGTTGTGTGGTTCATGCTGTTTCATAATGCAGAGCTGTTGCACTTAAATGCAGTCTCTATGCTATCTGGCTTTCAGCATACTCTTTGGGGTGCTTCCTTTTGAGGTGGTTCACATCAGGTCACCGTGTTCTCCAACTGAAATTTGTGTCCCCATGGTGAAAAATCCAATCAAATTTCATATAATCTATGCTTACATTTAAATTTACAGCATTTAGCAGACACTCTTATCCAGAGCGACTTACAACTGATACAGTCTTAGAGTCCAAGCAATTGTGGGTTAAGGGTCTTGCTCAAGGATCCAACAGTGGCAGCTTGGAAGAGGTGGGGTTTGAACACTTCTGGCCCATAGTCTAGTATTTTATCCACTAGGTTACTACAGTTCCTGAGGACACCCATGGGACGAACATGCAACCTCCACACTCCACACGGGAAGGATGGGAATAAAGTCAGGGATTTCAATACTGCACTGCATTACAGTAAAATTATGTGAGTTTGACTTTTCTTGACGAGGTGCATCATGGTCTGAAAAAGAAAACGCATTACCCCTGTAAGGCTACATGTATGGGGCACACTGTCAGAGCAAGTACATATAGATATAGTCGTTTAGCAGACGCCCTCATATGGAGTGACTTTCAACTGATATAGTTTTGTAATCTACTGTAAGTATGTGTGGGTTAAGGGCATTGAGCTCAGTAAAGGTTGGAACTGAACACTGGACTTTCTGGTCCATAGTCCAGTATCTTAACCACTAGGCTTCCAAATAACTAACTTTTATGCAGTATCTTTTCAATGTCACCTTACTTGTGTTTTTTTAAATTAGGTTTCAAATTGTGTTACACTTAGCAAAGCATCTTCCAAGTATCCCTTGAAAAAACGTGTCCCATAATAAATCCTTTAAATTTTCAACATTAACTTGAATTGCTAGACTGTTTTATAGACCCAGTGTGCATCAGGATGGATTAGTACTATCTCTGTATGGCATGAGTAATACCAAACGTCTGGCTTTTCATTTCATGATGGCACCCGTATTACCAAGTTAGAGCCTTCATGCGTGAACTCGTGCGTTCGTCAAGCATAGCTGAAATGGTGCTGCATGAGATTTGGTGTTGAGGTTTTTTCATGTGTCACAGCAAAATAAAGAGAAACCAACCATGAAAATGGGTGAAAATATAAGAAATGACACATAAGAGCTTTATGAATGATGTTGAGCAATAACTTGCAGCCTTTCAAAAATGTCTGCTTTTTAAACCAAAAGTCATTAATATGTCATAAAATGACCAAATCATAAGTCATTAACTTTCAGAGGGCATTTAATTACAATGCCGGCGAATTGTAGAGCAAAAATGTATCCATTCTGTAGGTAGTGGCAATAAGTAGGTAATATGCTCCATCTATATTTTGCTCAAATTCTGATGATTCTGATGCTGTTGCCTCGACTGCCCATGATCATGATGTATACAACGGCTTAGATTGTGATATAATTATTCTGTTAATGTGGTTGTTAGAAGTGTTTCAAATCTTGATAGGCCTGACCGTGACTGATTAAGACTACATAAGACTATCAGGTTGATGAATGGCATCATGCAAACCTGAGTCGAATCATGAGTTTCTCGGGTGCAAGTTCAAGTTAAGTCTCGAGTTTATGGTACACTAAACCAAGTCATAAGTCATAAGCAAGTTGAGTCTCCAGTGAAAAATATTAGTTTGGTTTACTTACTATTTACTCATATACTTTTGTAGAAAATCCCCTACTAAAATTTTTAGTTTTAAGAAGCATAAAAATATAGAGAATGTACATGCTACATGCAGTAATTTAGATTTTTAAATTAAACATGGAAAACAACTTAAAACACGGTTTTGACTTAAAAGACCTGCAGTTTGTATAACAAATATGTAACCATATGTTTTACCAGGATTAAGTGGATAAGAAAATGAATGAATGAATGATGACTTTCACTTATCCTTTACTAATATCACATTTTATGCTTCAGATACACAATTGACCAGTGCTTTGTGTAATACATCATAATGTAACACTGCTATAAAAAAGCAGAAGACTGACCTCACTGATTCTGTCCCAGAACCGCTAAATACCTCAGGGGTTTCCCCCGTACGCGTCCGTTGGCACTATAAGCCCTGGGATGTTATCGATTGAACATAGATAAACGATTATAAATCACATTGCAAGCAAAAGACACTGTGTATGCGTGCGATGGACCATACGTTCTTTGATGACGTTGCCCTGAGCAACGCTGGGGGTCGTACTTTTATAGTCTTTTATAGTACTTTTGTATACCCCCCAGGTGTTTGATATCACGTCGTAAATAAAAACACTGGATATAACCGGCGTCACCGGATGCTTTGTAACGGCTGCTGGGGCCGCGAGTGCACGGGGCGTCTAAGGTAAGCCTCGTAACAGAACGTTGATTTGTTGTTAAGGAGGTTGCATCTTGGCAAAACATGGCAGAACATCTAATTCAACCGGGTGATGCTGGACTTCAGTAGCATACCGTGTTTGATCGACTCTTCTATTTGCATTAACCATCTCCACATATAGGGCTAGCACCTTGCTAGCATATCCAGTACACAAAAAGGCAAAAATATATGAATAGTGCAGAAAAAGGTTCAAAATAGATTATATGTTATATCTAAACATTTGCTACCTTTATCACCATTTTGGAATTGATCATATTTAGAATTCATGAATTCGGAATCAATGAAGTGATGTCCCAACCCAAACAAAATGAAACTTCAGCTTTCCACAACAGGCCTAAATCAGCCAAGGTACCAGCCAAAAAAATGCACTTCAGCAGAATATTCAGCAAAAAAGTACATTTGGACAACAAAAGCAGCAGATGGCAAGACATAACTACTGTCATTAATAACATCATGAAAGACACTGTGCCAATTAAAATGGTCAAAAACTGTAGAAGTATCATATAATTATCATTATTGACTAAATTCCAGAAAATATCAAAATATCATTTGTTGTGAATATCGCACACCTCTACTAACCAGCCATTTTGCCCTGTGATTTTAACACTGTTAAAACTGTCATGTAGTCTGAGTCTGAATCCCTTTACTCATTATCAGATTCAAAGCATTCCTGTTAAATTAGTACACTGAGTGGTAAACTGGAGATTTTTTATTACGGATCAATTGTCCATATGTAGCTAATTGATGAGATTGGTAATTTATGTCATACCTCATACCAAGAGCTAAATTGTCAGGTATTTTACCCTCTAGAGTCTACTCCTCTATCTCAGTAATCACCATAAGGAGCAGATTGCTTGTGAATCAATAGAACCTAAAGACATATTGTTGTGGGCACCTGGAGGCTGGTACTTTTATATGAGTTTACAGTTTACAGCTCTAGACACTCACCAATCATACACACAGAGAGAAAAATACGTACAGCTTCCAAACTTGAGAGGACAATCATGGGCATCCATTGGAAAATCTTCCAGATGCATGGGGCATTCAGCATGAATGGTTAATCTAAAAATAAGAGACAGAGATTTTAAGAGTAAGAGAGCAAAACAGATTAAAAGGTAAACACTGTCACAATTAACTCACACATCTGGCACAGGTAGCTATGCATTCGAATATCGGTATTAAATATAAAGACATAGGAATGAGCCTCAGAGATGCATAATTATTTCTGTGTCCCCCAATTCCAGTACACACATACTTCTTTTGCGTTCAAACTCCACTGGAAATAAAAAAAACAACAACTGTAATGTATTTTTTAACTAAACAAAATAAAGTGACTAATCACATTCACAGTGAAATTATTACTAGTGAAATGCATAATGCATCCTAATTTTCTAATAAGTATCATTAGTAGTTCAAACTCGCCTTATTTAGACATTTTCACATAGAAAGTAAGGAAAATCCAAACCATTTTCTTGATCAAGATACATTCAGATATCAAAAGGATTTGTCTGTACCTAGTAAATAGGACCTTTTATAACAATATTACCATTTCCTGTAGCTGATGGTCAGTCTTGAACAAAAGAGAAGAGTTAGTCAGCTTACTAAGCATTAGTTGATGGACCTTCATACCATTTTAAAATGTCTTAATACATTTTTTATTTATTTATTTATTGTTTTCTTTGGAGCTATCCGGGCTCCAAACCACAATGCTCAGCCCACTGAGATTCACATTTTAGAAAAGGTTTTAGTTTTAGTGTGTAGAAAATTTTTTCACCACTTTGAATTTTTCTCAAAATTCAGAAAGGCATTTGAAGCACGCTGATAGCGTTATTAAAAAAAAACAAAAATGTTATAGCATTTGTTCTCTTTGTGGTATACTTTGAGCTTTTACTTTTTCTGCAAAGAATATAGCATTACATGAAAAACTATTTAACATTAAAATTATATTATAAAGAGACAAGAGACAAAAGTAGTCAAGTCAAGCCAAATCAAGTCAAGTGGTTGTATTATCATTTCAACCATATACAGTGGTGTGCAGTACACAATGAAACTAATTACTGTTCCTCCAGGACCAAGGTGCTAAATAAAATAATAGACTACACAGTACAGCATAAATGCATGTCTGCAGTAGCATGTGAAACTACGCAAGACAATATATTATAAATACACAACACCATTACAAGACAATGAATACAGGGATGGGAACAGTGCAGTTAGCCCCCTTAAGTAGTTGGAGCAGTAAAGTGCAGTTGTGTCAAAAAGATCATTAGGGCGTTTAGAAGGTAGAGAAAAGAAAAACAAAACCTTACAGACACATCTTACCACTTCCTTGTTGCATGGACACTGTAAACATAGTGCACATATTTAAAGTATGTCTTTAAGGTAAACAGCAACAAATCCTAGTGCAATAAATGTCTTAATTAAGTGGTCGGCAGAACCGACAAACACCTAGCTCATAGAACAGCTCACGAAACAGGGAGTAATGTTCCATTAACAAAACTGCAGAGATTTTAACTGCATGAAGGAAAGCAGGATCTTTCTTTAAAAATGTCACTTTTACAATCCATATAATTCATGCACAAAATCATCTCATTAGTAGGAACAGATAACTTGATGTTGCTCTGGGGTTCACATACCAATTAACGTGCTTCATAAAGACATAAAAATTTGTTGGGCAGGAGATGTTTGTCTATTACCACTTTAATGATGTTCAAATGTTAAGTGTGATTAATGCCGAAAGGGTTTACAAACTTTAAACTGCATTAAAAATTCCAAGGACAGCCAGCGATAAACATACTCTAGCCAAAAACTGAGCGATGAAAAGCGTATGACGTGTTGTTAAAGAATGGCTGAGTCATGCCTTGCAAGCCAACACTTGCAGCAGTGCTTCTGATAAGGAGAAGCCAGCTATAAATAGCTCAGAGTTGCTAATTAGTGAGAGTTTCATTCTTAGAGGTGAAACAAAGTCATATCAACACTTTACAACTGGAGGGTAAACAATAACTTGTTTTTGTCAGCAGAGAACTAAAGGTGGCTATATTGAAGACACAGGGCACTTTGAATTAAAATGTGTTTTTGCTATGATTGTGTTTCATGGAGAATGATCAAGTATGTGTCTGTGAGAAAAAAATAGCATTTTATAAAGATGTACACATCTCATCATGAGTGTGAAATATTTACATGTAGGTGTATATAAAACTAGTAGATATTTTATTACATATTATATTATCTGCTCAGGATTTAATCCAATGTACTTTTATGTCACTAGGTTAGATACTGGGGACTGTGATGGCTTAGTGTTTAAGGTTCTGGACCAGGGATTTAATGGTCTAGGGTCCAAATCTCACCTGGTTTTATTGGTGTGCACACTACACAACCATTTTCAAAACTTTCCAAAAATAAAATAAACACCATGTACATAATATAAGGCATACAATAATGGAGTTTCCACAGACAAACAATGGCAGTAAAATGGTTTAATCAAACAGCTAAGTTACACTTAAGACTTATAATTTTCCACCTCCCTAACAAGTTTGCCCCTACGCCAAAGTCTAAAAACAAATGGGTTGACAATTTTGATAGAGAACTAAAATGGCTTGCATGGAGACCTGAGAAAACTTCACCACACACAAAAAAGTTAAATTCAGACTTGTCAGTCAGTGCTTATTGTCCAAAGTAATTCATGTTCGAAAAATCTATTGTATTACTTTCTTAGACGAGTGAAATCTGTGGGAACATCAAAATGGAAATCTGGTGGTGCGGTGGTTAAATTATTGGATTACTATTTGGACTACTAAGGTTCAGGGTTTAAATTCCAGTCGATTCTACAGCTAGATATTACATTTTCAAATAAACAACCATTTTATCATTTTATTTTATCATTTTTATAAGTAACCACTAAATAACATCAAAGCTTATTGCACTTAGTGATAAAAGGGAAGTGGATGACGCAGGACGAAGCTAGATGTCATTTGCTTTATACTTCTGCGACGCTACGCTATGCTAATACACGTCATTCAACTCTTCAAATAAATGTTTGAATTAATAATTCACTTAATATAGACAATAAATAGGAGTGCAAAATAGTCTGATAGACATCATGCACTATACAAACATACCTTATTTCTAACGCAAACTTCAATGTAAATAAGACACTATTGTGTCTTTGTGGTTTATGACTTGTCAGATTTCCCTCCATTGCTGAATTGCATGCACACTACACAGCTTAACAGCAATAACTTCAAAAACGCAGTCTGACTGAAATGCCGAGTTTATATGTATCTGGGGGATCTACTGCTCCAAAATGCATTGGCATATTAAGAATAGGGTTTAAAAGCATGGAATATGGGCACACATTAATTTACAGCTGTTGCTTGGCAGACAATCCCCTGTAATAACATCACTCAATATCAAGCACTCAATCACCTACTCAGAATTGTATTGAGTAAAGCATCTTTTCATTCAAGTAGTCATTAGAAATCACCTGTAATTCTAAGACATTGTTTAACAGTATTTTTTGTCAAGTAAGTTGCTGGTATTTACAGCAAAGCCTCTGGGGAAATCTCCACAGCAAGAAACTTTGATCTAAGACTGTTATTAAGTTAGTATGGCTATGCACACACGTGGCATGGCAGGACATCGCTAATCATTTTTTAGCTCCAGTGTGCTCCACTTTATCACCTCAGAGGCAAGCAGGGCCTCAACACAGTTCGATCTCTTGGGATTGTCATACCTCTGCCCTTTCTTGATTACTTTTGACCTGAAATTCGTATCGTGACACCTGTTCTAAAAGTAATTTGAGAAATCAAACTGCATTAGCTGACACCCACATTAGAAAGCCTCCACACAACAAGCATGAGTCATGACTCTGAGTGAGACCTCATTTCTGTGACTTGAACTCAAGACTTAAGTTTCTGAGGCATAATAACCGATAAATAAGAAATTCTAGCCAAACATTATCTGTAAAATTAGCACTATACGCTACATTGTGTATGGTGACACAAAAAATGAAATTACTTACTTCACAGAAAAAGTGCATTAGCACTGTTTCATGCTTTAAGATTTTTCATTTTCATAGCTTAGATGCAAGGGAAAAACATGCGTTGTAATATTTTTTTCCAATGAGTCAAGTCATAGTTTAGCCAGTTCAACTTTTGTAGACTTGCAGAACTGATATACATGGCTGTCATAGTGTATTTGAATTTAAAGATCATATTTAGCTATTTGCTTTTAATACTGGACTGAATAGTCTGTTTTTATATTAAAGACAACTGACTGTCTCTGATGACTTAAATCCACTCAGATGATGTTTTTTACTCTATATTTTAGGAAGTGAAATGTAGACATTTGGTGAATCATGATTTGAGGAGATTACACTTCAACAAGACTATACTGAGTAACATAGTCCCTCTGCTAATTTCCTTAAAGTTCATCCGTTTTTTTCCCCCTCTTTATATCTGTCACAAAAGATAATTGAGCAGTACATCATCCTTCTACTATCAGTTTGACTCATGCTGCAGACTCTAAGCTTTACATAATGGAGGTGCCAGTTGTTTCTTTTTTTTTGGGGTCAGATAAGGTCTCAGCAGCTGGAACGTATGAGTGAAGCCATATGTGCTTCCTTTATGTCTGTAACTGGCCTCAGGAGGCAAATAAGGGGGCTATAAAACTGCTCAAGCTTGGTAATGTGAATAAAACTTAAATGCCAGCCAAAAACTCTGGACAAAACTTTCCCTGGTTTTATGGCGGACATGCAAAAAATACTGATACCCACACAAAACACTGAGCTAAGACATTTAACAGTTTAGTCATCATAACTAGTTATACTAATTTAATAAAATGGAGTTTAGGAGTCAGTTGCTCTAATATAACTGTCATTCTAAACGTGTGCTAACCTATTGTATTATGCAGAAAATGTCATTTTAAATATCCCTGCTAAAATAAATAAAATAAAACAGACAGGTTCCCAAAACATGGTGCAGTACACAAGCTACTTATTCTACAGCACAAGCCTGGTCAGCAATATAATCCGCTGTTTCTCCTCCACTCATCTTAATTTCTTTAACAGGCAAGATTCCTGCATTTTTAATGAGATAAATCTAGGTGCGTCATGGGTAATATGCAGACAAATGTTGATAATGTTCCTAGCCTCACAAATTAACTATGCATTCAGCATTTTTGCCATGCTGACATTAATTAATGAGTAATAAGCAAATTCCTGAAGCCTCCACATAGTGCTAAGTAAACCCAGGGGCCACTGTGCTAAAGAGCTTCCCCCGGGGAAAACGTTTTTGCACCCACACCAGTAGAAATAAAGTCAATTCATCAGCGTGTCTGTTGTCGCCAGCGGTCCACTCAGCCAAATGTACCCTCTATCAGGAGTGACCTCCCGGAGACTGGCTCTGCTAAAGATAGACTTTGAGCTTGGAATCATGCCAAGGCTGCAGTGTTCATCACACTTATCTTTATTTTAAGGGACATGCTTGGAAGATGTTAACAATCGCTCAAGGAAGCCGGAAATCAGGACCACGCTACCTAATGTGTTACTATTCATTCAGGAGGTGGACAAGTGACAAACAGCACTGACAAACCCTGCAAGCCTAGGGCGATTGTGGAAAGGAAAAACTCCCTAAACATTATAAACAGTAACGGGAACTCCAAGACTCAGAAATGGACCCATCCTCTTTCGGCAACCTAGATTTGATATTTAGGAATTGAAACCTTTCTGAAATGTTGAAAGTCTATATTAAATTTTTGAATACATTGAAAGCTAAATAAAAATTAAAAAAGAGTACATTTTTAAAGATAATCAAATAATTTAAAAAGAAAGAAATATATGTCAGGTCGCCACGTGGGGTTTTGTTGTGTTTGTTTACGTTTTCGTGTTCCCCCCACGTGGCGCTCTGTTTTGGCGTTCTCCGCGGCGCGCGTTTGGTTTGCGCTTCCGCCCGTCACGCCCGCGTTGGATGGTGTGCACCTGTTCCTCGTTGTCGGGGTACAGGTGCACATTATTTAATCCCGACGCTCACTTTCGTGG
>JAUZSU010130548.1:0-16814 GCA_034780255.1 Parotocinclus maculicauda
TAACATCTAGGCCACCCATGGAGGATGGGTCCCCTGTTGAGTCTTGGTCCTCCCAAGATTTCTTCCTACCACTTTCAGGTAGTTTTTCCTTTCCACTGTCACCCTAGGCTTGCTCAGCTTGGGATTGGCCGTTTAAGATAATGTAATTTTGTAAAGCTGCTTTGAGACAATGTCCCATTGTAAAAAGCGCTATATAAATAAAATTGAATTGAACAAGTATGATGTCACACCTCAGCTTCATATGGTAACATGGCACCACAGTTAGTCACTAGATTACTGCTTAGGTACTAGCAGTTCTAGCACTGTTGTCCATTTTGTAGCCCTTCAATCTTATATGACCTGCACACATGCTTAGCTCTATGCTTACCTGTGGAACCACCATGTCTCAACCTGGTCCTCAATTTGTTCCAGCAGTTTGTTGCATTCAAAATCAGATTTCTCACATATTGTTTCAATTATCTCCAACAGCCGTGTCTCACTGCAAACACACCCAAAACATGCATATGAAAAAAATGCATCATAACACAAAATTATAAACATCCTAATCCAATGTTTTATTATGGCTGTGCTAAAAATGCAATACAATAGAAGAAAAAAAAACTGTGTTTGCTGTTGCAGTACAGCATTTGACTCAATATGTCTGCTGAATGTGATCAGCAAGCATATAATGTGATGTGATGTATTAGGACCTCAGATTGTACATCATACGACTTGTATTTCAGCTGTTTTTATATTTTCGGTGAGCTATGTGGAATATCGTAATATTCATTATATTGCAATGCTTTATGATCCACATATTGAGATGCATATCGTCTTATGAAATCCTTTCCAATACCCACCCCTATGTTTTATACATTGATATTGGAGCAGATTAAATACACTGCTCCAAAAAATTGAAAAGTCGAGGGAAGTTGTTCGATTACTCAAATGAGATGCAAACTCAATGATCATGATTGAGTAGCAAGTGAGATAATCATGGAGGTGAACAGAAGCATGTGAATGTGTGAGGGCCACACACTGACTTTTCAGTAGTGTGTATGACTGCCAAAACACACTGACAATGATGAACAGGATCAGACTGTCCACTACTGCTTCAGGGCAACTTCCAGCTCAAGAAGTGCTGTGAGAGGCATTGGACGGTTTGCCAGACGTATTACCGGTACATCAAAGCATGTTTGATAGGATTCAGGTCTGGAGAGCGTGAAGGCCAGTCCATGCGTTCGATTCCTGCCTCCTGAAGCATGTTGTTGACGATTCATGCACAAAGGGGCCTTCCATTATCGTACATTAAAAGAAGGTTGTTTCCAACTGATCCAGCATAGGGTACCACTATAGGGTGCAGGACCTCATCTCAGTATCTGATAGCAGTCAACGATCAGTTTCTGATAACATGGAGCTTGGTACGACCACCAATTCTGATGATGACCACCACCACCACCAAAGGAGTTTATTTCTCACATTAACCGTGGATTCTCCCGTGTTCCTTATTCACGCCAGATCAGAAAACGATGACTGTCAGGCTGCAAATGAAACAGTGACTAATCAAAGAAGAGGACAGCTAACCATTCATCACAGGTCCAATGACGATGCTCACATTCTACAGGTTCTATGGTGTCCAGCAGATAACGGAATGCATACCATTGGTCGCCAGGCATGCAATCAAATACGATTGAGATGATGTTGTATGGTCTGGGTGCATATCCATCATCCAGTGGCAGCAAGGAACTGGTAATAAAGGTCAAGTAGAGGACATCTCTTGCTGATGCAGCAAATGGCAACCTTGCCCTAGTCTTCTTCGTACTGTTCCAGTCTCTTGAAAGCGATTCCACAGTCTGCTAATCACTCTTTGGGATGTTCCAAGTGTTGTCTGTGTTTGACCAGCTTTTATGGCTCTCCAGGAAAATTGTGTTGCAGAGGCATTGCAAGGGCTGGGAAATTACAGGATGTGCACTTTCAAGATGAGGGAACATTCAGATACTCCAGCACCTTTTATATAGTGCATTTTCTCGAAATAAATCAACATTGTTTTTGCATCTCATTTGCATTATAGAACAACTTTCTTTAACTTGTTGTTTGCTATTCTGATGTTTTTGTAATATAAATATCAAATGTTGTTTTCTTTAATCGCTTCGTATTCATTTTAAAATATCCCCTAATTTGTGAGCAAAGTATATTGATCAAATACTGACAGCCTCACAGCAACCCAGTGGACAATAAAGCACAGGAATCCATTACCATATATCACTGCAAGGCAAAACACTCAAATAAAACTGTAACACTGAAGAAGACTTCAATAAGTAGTGTGCATACCTTTAAATACATACTTCTAATAAAACCCACCCATACAAATAACCCACTTTTGGAAGCGTTATTTTCTCTAACCTAACTTTCCTTGCTAGATGGATGTTACCTTTTGTATGGCTTTAATCAGTTGTAAAAACTTTTATATGGGCCTGTTCGCTATAAAATAAGGATATCACTTTGGATGGCAGAGTCCAAGCCAAAGCAGAAACTGAAATTGCAACTCTTTTGCAACAGTCACCATTTACACAAACATTGCCCAAATTCATATCTATGAGAGCCAGGTTTGAGTGCCTACTGGGAAAAACCCATGTTCAGGTTTGATGAGGGATTGTGTTATGCTTACAGAAAACAGCAAAATGAAAAATTACTGTATTTAGCTGTGACATTTTAACACATATTGAGCCGTCACTGATAAACCTCTGCTCTGAACAACAATTTAATTTGGCTTTATAGATCATATACTTTATGGATCATTTATATAGTATATGTTATCTGCCATTTCAACAACATTCGATTGCAACACATTCATAATATAAAGCATGCATTTCTAGTTCCTCTGCAGAAAAACAAGATTGTACTGAATACCCCAATGACTCTCTATTAGACACCTTTATATGTTTCCACTTAAAACAAGCCAGTTTATTAACTGATTGCCTTGATGACCTTAAACAAGTGCACAGATAATTGATTTGCCAACTTTAGTTGAGACATTGGCTGTCTCGCACAGAAACCTGACCTCAACATGATCAGACACCTTAAAAATGAATTAAAAACGTCAAAACATTAAATGCTGACCTCACAGTTGATCCAACATCAAGTGCAAATGGAAACAGTGCCTCCAGTACAAAAGCTGGATGTCCACAAACTTTTGTCTATATGTTCAACTGCTCTTTAACACAAAGACAACCAGCTGACTTTCAGACTAAGCATCACAATGGGGAACAAATGTTATTTACGAGTTGATGATGCTAGCTGGTCAGATCCAAGAATTCCAGAAACTGCTGGGATGTTCAGACACAGCCATAGGATAGTAAAGATAGAAGTTATGATGTTCTGTCTCCATCAACAAGAGTTGTTTGTCTAGCCCACAGACGTTTTTTTGGATTAAGATCTGGAGAATTGAGTCCAAGTCAGCACTTAAATTAATGTTTGAATGTCATGTTTTTCAAACCATTTCTGATTTTTTACAGGGTGGCAGAATGTATTACCCTTCTGAAAGAGGTCCCTGCCAATATGAGTGTAATTGTAGGTGTAACCAGAATATTGCCCAGAACATCAAACTGTCTATATTATTCACATCACTTGTCAGTTGTTATAATGGTTAAATTGTGACCTAAATATAAGGACACCCAAACTTTGGTATCTTTATAGAGTTTATCCCTTCCCTCCTTGCTGCTGTTATAATGGTCTTCTTCACTCTATTAATAAAGTATTTCACCAGATATTGGGACATGACTTTGGGTAGGTGTTCCATTTCATCTCAAAGATATTTCCTGGAGTTAAGATCAGAACCCTGTGTTGGCATGTTGGGTAAGTGGAAACATTAAATCATGATCATGAGTTACTGACATGTTTCATACAACCCATTCTAATGCCACTCATCGTTTATGGAGACTCCATGCCTGTGTGCTTCACATTTTGAACCTGTTAGAACAAGCATGCCTGAAATAACAGATAATGGATGTATATAGTCAGTAATTGAATGGTGTCCCGATTTACGAGATTTACGAATTCTCCCAGGCGAGAGTTATGCAGTAACGATACTTTGCTGCACTCTCACACTAGAAACTCAGCCATGGTCATGCAACAACCTTTTTTCAATTTTCAATAAACTGCATATGTTATAACAGCACTGCCGCCTAGTGATCCCAACCCTGAGCTTGGCCTGTTTAGTCTTCGGTTTACAATAAATTAATATTTTAATGGATTTGTCTAAATTAACCTCATCGTAAATTGGGAACAACATGAATAAAAATCCATTAAACAAGAATAAGAAGTATTTTTAGAAGTATAATTGAGTACTGTAAGTACTAATGAAGAAAAAACAGCTCTTAGTGTAAGAATCTGATATTTCATTAAATCATCCAAGGTTAAACTGTTTTGTCACTTCTCCCAAATCTAGCAACAACATCTGGCTCTCAAACTCACAAGCGTTAAAGAAGAATGACAGTTGAGCAGGATTTTCTTGAATCATAAACCTCAAAATCTATAAACTGGCAAATTTCCAATGACAAATATGTGCTTTCTTTCAATGCTGTAACTGTGGTGCTCCTGATTCACCCGTCACCTGCGAGCATATTTGGCAAGCTTTTCTTCTTCCCAAGCGGTGTTTCCGCCGCCAAAGTTTTTATTGGCTGTTCTCTCCAGACCCTAAAAGAAAACAACAGTTCAGAAAAAAAACATGTCAAAAACAGTCAAACCCAAATGTCTAAAACTGGGCTGTAACATATAAGGTATTTGAATACCTTAAACCCTTATCTGAACCTACATCGTAGGGTACACGCACTCGAGCCACTTTAGCATAATCAATTAACCTGAGGCATGTGGGAGGAGTAAACCCACATGAACTCAGGAGGACATGCAGACTCTACATAGAAAGGATCCAGACCACACCACATGGGACTGAATCCAGGACCTTCTTGTTGTAAACAGTACCACCGTATCGCACCACCTACACTACAATAAATAAGTCTAAAAGCAGCATAAGTACCTAATATTCCTACTTCACCTCCTAGCTGGTAGTAACCTAAACCTACTTTATTTGTTTTATATTGTATACATGCACATGGTAATAGAGGTACACAGAAAGCCCTGTCTGAGACGATCATAACAGCTATAAAAGCCAATCAGAAAATCTCTGGAAGCACTACATTACGCACATACAGTGGGTACGGAAAGTATTCAGACCCCTTTAAATTTGTTTCATTGCAGTCATTTGCTAAAATCAAAATGTTTATTTTTAATGCAAATTTATTTTTTTTTTAAAACTGAAATATCACATGGTCATAATTATTCAGACCCTTTGATCAGTATTTAGTAGAAGCACCTTTTGAGCTAGTACAGTCATGAGTCTTTTTGGGAATGATGCAATTAGTTTTTCACACCTTGATTTGGGGATTCTCTGCTATTCTTCCTTGCAGATCCTCTATAGTTCCATCAGGTTGGATGGTGAACGTTGGTAGACAGCCTTTTTCAGGTCTCTCCAGAGATGCCCAATTGGCTTTAGGTCAGGGCTCTGGCTGGGCCAGTCAAGAATGGTCACAAAGTTGTTCCGAAGCCACTCCTATGTTATTTTAGCTGTGTGTTTAGGGTCATTGTCTTGTTGGAAGGTGAACCTTCGGCCCAGACTGAGGTCCTGAGCACTCTGGAAGAGGTTTTCTTCCAAGATATGTCTGTACTTGGCCACATTCATCTTTCCTTCAATTGCAACCAGTCGTCCTGTCCCTGCAGCTGAAAAATACTCCCATAGCATGATGCTGCCACCACCATATTTCACTGTTAGGAGTGTTTATGGAAGGTGGTGCCTGGTTTTCTCCACACATACCTCTTAGAATTAACGCCAGAAACTTTAATCTTCGTCTTATCAGACCAGAGAATCTTATTTCTCACAGTCTGGGAGTCTTTCATGTGTTTTTTGGCAAACTCTATGCAGGCTTTCATATGTCTTGCACTGAGGAGAGGTTTCCGTCTGGCCACTCTGCCATAAAGCCCGACTGATGAAGGGCTGCAGTGATAGTTGACATTGTGGAACTTTCTCCCACCTCCCTACTGCATCTCTGGAGCTCAGCCACAGTGATCTTTGAGTTCTTCTTTACCTCTCTCACCAAGTCTCTTCTCCCACGATTGCTCAGTTTGGTTGGACGGCCAGGTCTAGGAAGAGTTTTGGTCGTGCCAAACTACTTCCATTTAAGGATTACAGAGGCCACTGTGCTCTTAGGAACCTTAAGTGCTGCAGAATTTTTTGTAACCTTGACCAGATCTGTGCTTTGCCACAATTCTGTCTCTGAGCTCCTTGGGCAGTTCATTCGACCTCATGATTATCATTTACATTGACATGCACTGTGAGCTGTGAGTTCTTATATAGACAGGTGTGTGCATTTCCTAATCAAGTCCAATCAGTTCAATTAAACACAGCTGGATTCCAACGAAGGAGTAGAACCATCTCAAGAAGAATAAGAAGAAATGGACAGCTTGTGAGATAAATACGAGTGTCACAGCAAAGGGTCTGAATACTTATGACCATGTGATATTTCAGTTTTTCTTTTTAAATAAATTTTCAAAAATATCAACATGTTTGTTTTTTTCTGTCAAGATGGGATGCTGAGTGTACATTAACGAGAAATAAAATGTACTTTTTTGATTTTAGCAATTGGCTGAAATGAAACAAAGAGTGAAAAATTTAAAGGGGTCTGAATACTTTCCATACCCACTGTAAGTCAATAGAAAATGGTTTGAACTCATAGAAAGGTTAAAGTAACTAAAATAGCTACTCCATACAATTCTTAAAATGCACAATACATCGGACCTTGAGGCAGAGGGTTTAAAACAACAAACGACCACACCAGGTTCCAAATTTGTCAATCAGCAAAGATGGGCACAGGCTCACCAATACTGGACAGATAAAGACTGGAAAAACATACCCTGGTCTGGTGAATCTCAAATTATGCTGCAGTAGTTAGATGGTAGGTTTGGAATTCGGTGCTAACACAGTGAATTCATGGACCCAGCCTGCCTTGCCTTAACAGTCTAGTGTAGGAAAGATTGGCCCAACCTCGGAAGAACTGAAGCTGCTTAGAGAGCAATAACAAGGCTCTACCCAGCATTAATATAGTGTCTCTAATAAAGTGCTTGGTAAATATATAGAATTGGAAGTTAACTGCCTGTTCTCATAATCAATGTACAGTGGTGCTCAGAAGTTTATGACCTAAAACATCATCAGATTCGCACATAAGTCCTAAACCCAGTTAAACAAATGAGACAAAAAGATTATAATTGGACATTTATTTATTAAGGAAAATTATCCAATATTACATATTTGTGAGTGGCAAAAGTTTGTGAACCTCTATGATTATCAGTCATTTTGAAGGTCTAATTAGAGGTGTTTTTACCTCGAGTGTTTTCAATCAATAGGATGAAAATCAGTTGTAAGTGCGCAGCCTTTTTTATTTTATGAACAGAGAGAGATCTGCATACTAATATGCATACTTTTGCCACTAACAAATATGTAATATTGGATATTTTTCCTCAATAAATTAATGTCCAATTATAATATTTTTGTCTCATTTGTTTAACTGGGTTCTCTTTATCTACTTTTAGAACGTGTGTGAAAATATGATGATGTTTTAGGTCATATTTATGGTTCACGTGTAAGGACAATAAAGACTATTCCATCCACTCCTGCTTTGCAGGGCAATATATCACTCAACACATAGTAAATTGCATCCTAACAAGTATTGTGTTGTGTAGCTGCAGATCAGTTAAATGTCCAAGTTAACTCCACCACTGAAAGTTCCTACAAGAGGCCTAAACATTGTAACTTCACTGTGGGAAAACAGCAAGCCAGTGGAAAAAAGTGTGATGGTATGGGCAATATGCTGCTGGGTCTTGGCGATCATGTATATGTCAGTGTGACATTTACCTAAACATCATTACAGGTGATCATAATGTTTGTACTTTATGTAACGATGTGCTTACATTACGTAGAAATCCAGTTGGTGAGGTATATTCAGCTTGGCAGAGAGAACCTTCTGGTAAATACCAAAAGGATTGTCATCAAAAAATGGTGGGTGCCTTCATCAGGATTTTGGAAAAGTAGAATAACAATAAGAAAATATAAATATAAATATGGTGCAAGTCATAAATGTAAATTCAACTGTCAAAAGTAGCAATTCCTGTAATGGATAGTGTCAATTAGTGTCAATAGAAATGTAAATGTTTTCAATTTTTTGTTAAAGATCCTGCCTAACTTTCATAAACGACTTATACCCACCTCCATAAAAAAAGCATAAACATAAACCTCAAAGAGCAAAGAAGTTGTTGAAACTGTTATGAAAGTTCATTTCAGTGTAATTTGTCAGATTAAAATTTTTGTGAATAACTGATAAAATACTGCTCACATTTTATTTTAATAGCATTTTCTTTTTGTCATAACCTATTTTGTCATAACTACCATTTTACTATTGCAGCTTTTCAATATTAAAGCTTGTACATATACTCTTAGTAAGTGGCATGACTGCACAGTCTTTTAGTTTTTTTACTACATTAACTTAAGCAACCTGTAAGCCTTTTGTTACGTGCTAATATCCCTAAGTTATCTCTGCTAGTAGTTTATATGCATAGAGTGTTATTTCAACTGCGAGTAAAGCTCTTTGTCAGGTTTTATTTGTGGTGGTGACAGCTATAACTTAACTAGAAAGCCCATGAATCTATAACTACAGGAACGACCATAGCATTATGTCAATAGGACATATGCATGCTTATTTATAATATAATACATTATGCTGAAAAAGAACAGAGGGCAGAATTTACTTATAAATAAATTGACAAATTTAATTATGTAAGCTGACAATGAGCTTTCCCTCTTTGAAAGACCAGCAGCCGCCACTGTATGATACGCATGATATACTGTATATTAGTAAAAATAGAACTAAGGTCATGTCAATGCACATGTCAAAAAATAAACTAATAATACATCAAATAATAATAATTAGAAGAAGAAGAAGCAGAAACTCACCCAGAAAGCATTTCAAAGATGAGCACACCCAGAGCCCACCAGTCAACCGCCAGTCCATGACCTTTACCCTGGATAATCTCAGGAGCCAGATACTCCGGTGTTCCACATAAGGTACCTGTCCTACATGTATGCCCAACACACACACACACAATAAGCTATTTTAAGACTGCTTTAAGTATGATTCTTCATACTATTCCCTAATAACACACGTTTATTTTATTGTTGTAAATACTAAAGGCTAAATGGTTGTTTCTGGCAAAGATGAGAATCACATGGGGGTCAGGGCAATTAGAGAGCAGAGTGATTTGAGTGACACATGCAACTTGAGTGACATCCCATTCTTAATCCACAGGGTTTAACATGATGTTGGCTCACCCTTTGCAGCTATAACTCTTCTAGGAAGGCTTTCCATAAGGTTAAGGAGTGTGTTTATATGAATGTCAGACACTGATGTAGGACAAGAATCAGCTCTAATTTATCCCAAAGGTGTGCTGAGGTCAGGACTCTCTCATCCATCTGTTTATAAATCGTCCTTTATGCACTTGTGTGCAGTCATGTTGGAACTGGAAGGGGCCAAACTGTTCCCACAAAGCATGGCAGGAGCATTGTATACAATCTCTCTAAATCATTAAGGGTTCCTTACACTGGAACTAAGGGACTGAGCATAATTCCTAAAATACAACCCCACACCATAATCCCCCCTCCACCAAACTTTATACTTTACACAGACAAGTACCGTTCAACTGCACAGCTGGTTTCCTATTACGGTCCACGCTGGAATTTATTCTGAGAGTGACCCATTCTTTCACATATTTTGCAAAAGCAGTCTGCATAATCCTGAGTCCATGGAAGTGATTGAAATACCTGAATTCAATGATTTGGATGGGTGAGTAAATATAAGAATACAATGATTTGCAAAGTATTTTCAACCTGTATTCAATTGAATGCAATACAAAGACAATATATTTAATGTTCAAATGAATGAACTTTACTGTTTTTTGCAAATATTCACTCAAATTAAATTTGACGCCTGCAACAAGTTCCAAAAAAGTTGAGACAGGGGCATGTTTGCCACAGTGTTACCTCACCTTTCCTTTTTACAACTCTCACTAATTGTTGAAGCTTTGTAGGTGGAATTCCTTCCCATTTTTGCTTGATGTACAACTTCAGTTGCTCAACAGTCCTGGGTCTCCATTGTAGTATTTTACACTTCATAATGTCCCACATATTTTCAAATGGGAGACAGATCTGGACTGTCTAGTAATCTGCCAGTCTAGTACCCACACTCTTTTGCTACGAAGCCACGTTATTTTAACATGTGCAGAATGTGGCTTGGTATTGTGTTAAAAAAGAAATAAAATAAAAAATAAACAGGAACATCCCTGAAAAAGATGTTGCTTAAATGGCAGCATATGTTGCTTTACAATCTGTATGTACATTTCAGCATTAATGATTCCTTCCCAGATGTGCTAGCCCCCATACCATCAGAGATCCTTTTCCTCTTGGCCTGGAGGACACAATGTCCATGGATTTTAAAAACAATTTAAAATGTGGACTCGTCAGACCACAGGACACTTTTCCACTTTGCATCAGATCATCTCAGATACGCTCAGGCCCAGAGAAGCTGGCGGCATTTCTGGATGTTTTTGATATCTGGCTTTCACTTTGCATGGTAGAGTTGTAACTTGTGCTTGTAGATAAACTGTGTTCACTCACAATGGTTTTCTGAAGTGTTCCTGAGCCCATGTGGTAATACATGTTACAGAATGATGTAGGTTTTTAATGCAATGCCGCCTGAGTGATTGAAGGTCATGGGCTGTCAATGATAGTTTTCAGCCTATTTCTACAGATTCTCAGAATCTTTGGATGATATTATGAACTTTGGATTTTGGAACGTGTTACAGGCATCAAATTCCTGTAACACAAATATTTGCAAAAACAATAATGAATATGTAGTGAATTTAGATGAATATGAGTTGTATATTGAATATTAGATGATTTGCAAATCACCGTATTCTGTTATTACTTATGTTTTTCATAATGTCCGTTCTTCATTGGAACTGGAGTTGTACATTGTGATTCTATATGTTGAATGAAACTGATAATATGGACAACAAAATGTTAAATTAGGGCGGTGTAGCTAATGAAGGGATAAATATACACAAATCAAACATTTTAGGTACCAAACAGTTTTGCATTATTTGTGTGTATGTCTTCTGCATTAGCATTCACTTGACAAGCAGAAGAAATGAAAGCCAATAGTTAAGTACACTGGCGTGCAGTTTTTAAACTAAGCTGCTGCTTTCCCACGGCTTTGCTTGCTGTAATTAGACGTGTGTTTGGGGTCATTGTAATATTGAAGAATTAATCTGGATGAATCATTATACCAGGGTACCGGTGGTTTTTGCGTCTCCTCAAGTTTCATTTCTAGTCCTCAGCTTTGCTTGTTTGTTTGTTCTTGACAAAATGAGCTTGGAAAGCACATCTGTGTTATCAGTTCTTTGCAAGTCGTTTTTAGTTTATATTCTGCTTATTCTTTATTGACGTTTTAGTGGTCAATACACTTTGTCATTTTGATACAGAGTAGTACAATACTGCGGTTTCTGATCTAATCCTATAACAATATTCACGATGAAGTTGGGACATTGTGTAAAACAATTTTATAACAGAATGCAATAATTAGCAAATGCTTTTCAACATATATTCAATTGAATCCACTACAAAGACAAGATATTTAATGTTATAATTGATAAATGTTGGGGTTTTTTTGTTGTTTTTTTTTTTCCTTTTTTCTTTCAAATATTCACTCATTTTGAATTTAATGCGTACAAAACGATCCCAATAAGTTGGGGTACAGGGGCATGTTTAGCATTGTGTTACATCACCTTTCCTTTTAACAACACTCAATAAGCATTTGGGAACTGAGGTCATTGTTGAAGCTTTGTAGGTGGAATTCTTTCCCATTCTTGCTTGATGTACAAATTCAGTTTCTCAACAGTCCAGGGTCTCTGTCGCCGTATTTTGTGCTTCATTTATGTAATGCATGTAATGCGCCACGCATTTTCAATCGAAAACCCACATCTACACGTGCAGAATGTGGTTTGGCATTGTGTTGCTGAAATAAGCAGGGACGTCCCCAAAAGATTTTGTTTGGATGGCAGCTTATGTTTCTCCAAAACCTGTATGTACCTTTCAGCATAAATGGTGCCTTCCCAGCAAGTTACCCATGCCATGGGCACTAACACACCCAAATACCCTCAGAGATGCTGGTTTTTAAACTTTGCGTAGTATTCTCGCATGTGCATTTAAGTTAGTGGAAGCAGTGGGCAATTAGGGGCCTTCATTGCAGTCTGCATTGTTGGATCCAGGGACTAGTAAGCTGCCACCAGCCTTTTTTTCTTTTAATATGGGATGGGTATATGTGCCTGTAGTTAATGTGGAGATTAGGGATGTGTAGCTATCTCAACAGTGGGAAACCTATTTTTGTAGAGCTCCCAACCCATAGCCAAGTAGTGCCTTTGAAGAGAGTAGAAAATCAAGAGAATGTTGCCATTATGCAGTTTCTGTAGGTTGAGGGTAAGTTCCTTGACATGTCCTGGCTTACTTTGTCTTTAGCCCAGGAACAAAAGGGTAAAGACATTTGTACCAACAGTATGGTAGGGTTTTTAGCCAAAATGAGAGTGATCTGGGGTGTATTACTTTAATTTTGTAACATGAAATCCCATTGACGGATGATGCCCCAGCGCTATCGCAGACTTACACCTTCTCAAGTTAAGGCACATATTCAAGAGCTTTTAGAGAGGGTAGTGGTGCGGGTGAGCTGTAGTCCCTATACCTCTCCAATTGTTGTGGTCCAGAAAAAGGATACTCTGCGTTTGTGTGTCGATTACAGGCAGCTAAATGCAAAGACAAAAAAGGGTGCTTACCCCTTACCACGGACTGAGAATTTACTGAATTCTTTGGCTGGGCTAGATTGTTCTCAGCCATTGACTTGACAAGTGGATACAATCAGGTCCAAATAGCGAGACAAAACTGCATTGTGTACTCATTTAAAGACTTTGCCAAACCCTTTATCCTAGAAACAGATGCAAGTCATGGGGACCTGGGGGCAGTGCAATCACAAGAGCAAAAGGAAAAGAAACGTTGCAGTGGCATATGCAAGCAGAGGGTTGCACCCTTCCGATAGAAACATGTACATTTACAGTTCTATGAAACTGGAGCTGGGCAGTCACAGAAAAAATTAGAGAGTACCTATTGGGGGCTAAGTTTACAGTGTTTACTGATAACAGCCAGGCAGCGAAGCTGGGAGCAGTTGAGCAACAATGGCCTCGCAGCTCGCCCTTTTCAATTTTGAAATCAAGTACTGATCTGGACGTACAAATAGGGCTGCTTAGGTGTTGCCCAGACAACCTACTATGCCTGATCCGTCTCATATTAAAGAAATTGGTCCAAGGTTTTCTGTTCCATGCAAAGTCTGCAGGGTGTGTCTCATTGTGTTGGTTCTCTGGCCACAATTGATGCCTTTCTGACATGCAAACAAGTGTATCTTGAAGCCCTGCAGTTTGCAAATCCAACTATAGGTGCTTTTCTAGTATACTGGAGGCGAGGCCGGCCCCCTTCTTTTGAAGAGCGAGCAGTACAATAGAAACCAGTTTTGGGATTGGTCATGCAGTGTAAACGGTTAAGAGAGCAAGGTGGAGTGTTATACTGTTTAACCCACAGGCCTGGGGAGTATAAGGAGTTGTTATTACCAGAGACCTTTCCAGGGCATTTGGCTGCTTCCAATCTCTTTGAGATTTTGGCTGTAGACTTCACCTTGCTTAAAAAGGCCAGTGTTGGTCAAGAGGATATGCTAGAGGTTTTTTTACATTCACACAGGCATTCCTGCTGAACAAAAAGCAAACACAGTAGTGCATGTCCTGACCAAGAAGTGGTTTTATGCATACGGGGTGCCACAGCGAATACATGCTGACCAGGGTCGCTGCTTTGAAGGAGAGATGCTAAAGACCTTGTGTAAACTATATGGGGTATAGAAGAGGCGAACTACGCCCTACTACCCCAAAGGCAATGGGCAGTGTGAAAGGTTCAACGGCACCATGCACGATTTGTTGCAAACTTTGCCAGTCGAAGATGGCCACAACATCTACCCCACTTATTGTTCGCCTATAACACCACTAACACCACCGCCTATAACACCAGTCCAAAGGCCATACCACTTATGAATTGATGTTTGGGAAAAAAACACACTTTGCCATCGATGCACTGCTGGGCACTGGGGAAGAAGAAATGGTGGACGCTATGGTAGGAGACTTAATGAGGGAGCAACAAGAATTCCTACAATTTGCTTATGCGAGTGCACAGCGACAACTAACAGCGGCAGCTAAGAAGCGAGTACCAACATTGCTAAAGGGGACTGTGCCTGTACTTCCGGATGGGACCACAGTCTATAGAAAGAACCATGGGCAAGGTGGTAACAAGATCCAAGACATCTGGGACAGTACACCATATCAAGTCATAAAGTGTCTGGATGGACATGAAAGAACTTACACCATTTAAACAGTAGATGGCCTAGGTCATACCCGAACCCTTCATATGTCTGAACATATGTGGTCCCTGAGAAATTACATCTCCAGAAAAGATTAATAAAAGAGAATCTAAGCTCAGTAGAGCCAGTGGAGGAGTCTGATTCAGAAAGCAGCAGTGAAGAGGAGGATTCATGTTCCGGCCAGTGGGTAGTGAGGCAAGAGGGAGTTCATAAATTAGAGATGGACCTGGAACCAGTGGAGGACCTGACCCCACAAGAATGTGAGTTGACCCATCAGTCGTACCAATGTCTTTAAGGTGCTCGCCAATTTATATAACCTTTTCAGTGTGAGGGGGGGTAAGGATTAGAGCTCAACCCACCACTAGTGCTGTACAGGGTTTCTTTAGGCCATGGTAATGGTTGGGGTTTTGGTTAGCCACGGGGATGGTGACGTTTCAAAGTGGGGTTCAATGTAGTGGGTAGGGGTGCAATGTAGTTATGTGAGACTTTTATTTTGGCGTTAGTGGTCTGGTTGATCCTGGTTTCACACCACTTATAGTCTCACGTATTTATACACAAGTAGGTGGGTGCGGCAAATTCAGTGTAGAAAGCGAGATCGCTTATGGTAAAGCTCTTTGAAAATAACTGCATGTTAAAGGTCTTATTGGTGGTTAAATTCCCAAAAAACACAATAGGCACCTGATTGTTGATTAGCCAGCTGGCCTGCATGCAAGGATTCCACATTTTGTGCAGGTATGGCTGGTTTGCTCTTTAAATGTGGGCGGCTGATTCAGTGGGTAGTGATGGTTTTCCTTAATGGTTAATGTTAAGTATTAGCATTGATACTAACCAGGGATCTCGCAGTTAAAAAGCTTATTAGAGAATGTGTCTTATTTTTTTATATTGAGGTTGGGGGCTCCACAAATCGGTAGTGCTGGTATGCAGAGCATGTGTGGCAAGTATAGTCTTTTTAAATTACATTTTTATGAAATGGCAACAAGTATATGTAGTTAAATTAATTTTTATGCTTTATAGAGAGCCTTTGAGAACACCTGAAAGTGGCCTAAAGTGAGTTGTGGGGTGTTTTACCAATAGTGGTACAGAAGTGGTATGTATCATCTGAGTGAATAGTTAGTCTTGGGGGGTAAGCTATAGTGGTTAATTGTTGTATCTGTGTTCTAGGCAAGTTTGGTGTACCCAGCGACAATGACCACTGTTTTTTACCCTCCTCTTTTGGTATATATGTTTGCCTAAATGTACATTTATGTTAATGAGTGTCTAGGATATTTAGGAAAAAGGTTTGACCTAAGGTGGCCTTTATAATTTTACCCCTTTGTACTGTCTGGGCCCTTTTAATACAGAACGTCAACACTAGAACTTGTAATTGGTCTATTGAGGATCGTGTGTCTATCTAGATTTGGATCTCTGTTGGGTTGCAGTTTGAGGGTGTGTATTCATTGGAGTTAATCATTAGGATTATTTGCTTTATTTGCATTGATCTCTTGTTTTCTATAATTTCATAGTGATTTATTGCTATGTATGTTTTCTTTGGTTGAGTGGTGGGTTGATACCTAATTGCTTTAGTCAGTATGTTCTGTGTAGATGTAGATTTTCTATACGTGATTTATCTTAAGCATTGTACACCCAGAGCCTACTATTTATGAGGAATTTTATGAAGAGTTGTTTTATGTTCATGATGTTACAATAATTAATTTTCAACAAGAAAATATCTGATATTTTAGCCTGATGTCCTATATTTAATAAATCTGTTACTGAACCACAGCCTCAGAACATTCTGTGTGCCTTAATTGGACAAAAGCCTATTATTAGTAACTGAATAAGGTTAAAAGGGGTCACAATTTCTTGATAAGAAACATTGTTCTTAAACTGTTGCACTGCTCACATAGTTGTTCACAACGTGATGAACTTCCCCCATAATTGCTTGTGAATGACTGAGCCTTTCATGGATGCTCCCTTTATACTCACTTATGTCACTCACCTGTGGAATGCTAAACACAGGTGTTTTTTTTAGCATTCCTCAATTTTCTCAGTCTTTTGTTGCCCCCGTCTCAACTTTTTTGGAACATGTTGGGAGGCATTAAATTAAAAACGACTGAATGCAAAAAACAAAGTTTATCCGTTTGAACATTAAATATCTTGTCTTTGTAGTTGATTGAATATACAGTGCATCCGGAAAGTATTCACAGCGCTTCACTTTTTCCACATTTTGTTACGTTACAGCCTTATTCCAAA
>JAUZSU010130559.1:0-16813 GCA_034780255.1 Parotocinclus maculicauda
TACTCCGGTTTCCTCCCACAGGCCAAAGACATGCGTGTTAGGTTAATTGATTACTCCAAATTGGCATTGACTTGTGTGTATATGTGACTGGTGTTGAGATGAACTTGTGTATAGACATAACCTTGTGTGTGTCGCTCACCGATGCCGATAGCGACGTTAAAGAAGCCAAATAAACAAACCTTAAACCTGCTGATGGATGAAGGAAATACCACTGATAATGTGATGCTCTGGGGAATGTTATGTAGGGAAACTTTGGCTCCTGTTATTTGTGTGGATGTTACTTTGACATGTTCCACATACCTAAACATTGTTGCTGACTAAATACACCCCTTTATGGCAGTAGTATTGTCTGGCAGTGACCTTTTCAGCAGGGTAATGTTCTTTGCCACATTTTAAAAATTGTTTTAAATCGCTTATTTGAGGAATGTGAAAAAGTTAAAGGTTTTGACCTTTATATTCCCCTGCTGTCAATCTTGTTTAGTATACTGTGGCATGTACTACAAAAACAAAGCCCAATCCATGGAGGTCTCGCTGCAACTTTTGAGATTTTTTTGCAAACATCTTGGCGCCAAATAATTCAGACAGCACCTAACGTTGTGATACTGGTTTATGTACATGCCATATAGTCCTGTAGTGATGCCTGCTGTAAATTACTGTGTACAAAGCTGAATGTCTTAAACTTCTAACACAACTGTTTGAAATTCGTCTGATCAACAGTCCATTTGCTTGAATAAAAATCTGCATTTTATTGATGTCTAAATTACAAACTAATTGACGTAGCCTTGCGACACCTGCTGACAGAAAATAGAATTGCATACAGAAACAATCAGGGTAACGTTGAATTAAAGTTTTATAAAAGATACAAAGATTTGAACTAATGTATGGTACAGTACTAAATGTTTTAGTATTGTGACTATACTATGTGATTAAGTTAAAGTCCAATCAGTGTGTGTTTCAGTATGAATCTCGTTTCACAGAACATAATGCAGATGTTAATAGAAGCTCAACTTGGCACAAACTAAGTTTGGGTGGGTTAATGTGAAATTAACTGGTACTGGGAGCAAATCCATTTTTTATGTGCCTTGTTTTCCTCTATCCATTTTGAAGGGGTTTTCCCGATAATTGCATTTTTCACATCTGATTTCACATTTCAGGATCATTTCTTGCTTTTGAGATGTTCATATTTAAGCTTTGGCACCTTTTTTTTAACATACTTTTTTGTGGTTTTATAGCAAACAAGTCTTCACCCCGTCCTGTAATCGGCATGGAGCGGGAACGGAAAGTGAGCATGCGGCTGCACCGTGGAGCTCCGGTTAACGTCTCCTCGTCAGACCTGACAGGACGGCAGGACACCTCTCGCATGTCCACCTCACAGGTACAAGCTAGCCCTGCCCATGATGTACCCACAGGAGGCCCAAGCTCCAGCAAGTAGCCTTGTGCTTCACCAGATCAGTCTTCAATAAACTCAGTCAACCTCACATCTGTGTGTCTGAATGTTTTAAAGGGTATTGTGACTAAAAAAGAGCCTCAGTCCTTTTAAATGAACGGACAATCCTTGTTTGCTAATTTTAAGCACGTTACGCATTAGACGCATTGCTTTATTAAAACTGATTTTTGTTGTCACATGCAGGTTGCCAAAAAATTACTTAAATTTCATGTACGTGTATATTAAAATATAATTCCCATTTAATATTTGTGCAAAGAAATCCAGTTCCTTATACCAGTAATGGGAACAGAAGGGTCCTTTTAATATTTTCTCTCTCTACCTCAGAATAGCATTCCCTTCGATCATCACGCCAAATAGCTGCTCTCGGTGTGATTTAGTAAAGCCAGCAGCAGGTGAGTGTTGTTCTGTACTACAGATGGATTTGATTGGTTTTAAATGTGTATATGAGCTGCCAGTGATATAAATTCTGTTTGATATTGATGGAACTATTCTGCTGTTCTTGTTTTAGATTCAGATAAAATGTCCCTGAAGCCTCCACTCTATCATGGAGCGCAGTGGTTGACCCACCTGTACATGGCTGATTCATGGCTAATAAGCAGGGCAGCCCGTGTCTTTTCAATCGACGAAACCAAAATGGTTCTGAATCAGCTCGACCTTTTTAAGGGTCTCTTTCTCGCTTTGCTCTTTTACTCTCCACACTCTGGTATGTATGTGCACACAATGATTTTGAGATCACTCCTATCTTAGGAGATGTCTGAACTGAACTAGCTAAGACTGAACCAACCAGCCAAACTCCAGTGTCCTTTTACACTGTTTTTTTCCTTCTTACTTCTGTTTATCCACAATGCACCATTTTTTTCCCCTTCCATAACACAAGATTCACATTTTCCCCCCCAACAAGTTTTATGTATTTATTAACTGTTTTCTTTTTTTTTGTATACTGCTCGTTGTTTTAATCTTCCCTTTCGCTAACAGGCTCTCTATATGGAGTTGTCATGGTTTTATTTTAGTCGTTATAATTGTTTTATTACGTTTTTGATTACCTTGTCTGTAATTGGTGAGTGGTGTAAAATGGGTTCTTGTTGCATGAACATGTTTTAGTATGAACAGAACACTGAGGGCGTAACTTGTCAGCGTGTTTCACTCATGGACTGATTTGCTGATATTTCTCTGGACCACATGTTTAGCAGGATCCTGTGGACCCACTTTTCAACCCTTTCCTAATATCTTCACTACTGGGTATTGTTGCCCTCACCTTATTGTGTATCTGTTATTTCCAAGCTGTGAAAATTGTAATATATGAGTGTAAATGTCTCCATTTTTTTTTCAGAAATGATAAACGAGCTGCAAACAAATAGTCCTGAAGCATTACGGGTTTTTTGCTTTTAAATTTTACATAAAGCCAATAAAATGATGTGCTGGACAGAAGAGAGATGACCAATTTTTCAAATCTCATGACTGCCTATGCAGCTTCAGCGTTGAAGCTCAAGGGCCATCAGTAGTTTGAACATGCTTAAGCATAACTGCTAAAATCTTGTTTAAAACGGACTGATAAACTAGAACTGGGAGAGGTTATAATGAATGAAATGTAACTTCATTACAGCCTCCATGGCAGTGTAAACATGAATAGGGAGTCTACTCTAAATGCTCTAGCACTGATTTGGCTTTTCAAATTCACTTAAATGAGATCCTAGCTTAGAAGCTTCTGGCTTCTCAAAGAAAGTGTGCTGCTGTCAGCATCTCTGTCGTAATATCAGTATATGGCCTTTCTTTGTCTGATACGTACGACCCTTGCTCATGTACTAATTTCTAATGTACCTAATAATTTGGAAAGGGCATATGGCTAAGGCTGAATTAGAAAATCTACGTTATCAGTTCTCTAAACAGTTTGCCCGTTTTGGGCTTTACATTCAGTCTTATACTAATCTATGAGCCCTATTACAGTTTGTATCACTGTGTTTGTGCACCACTTATTTTTTTTGTACATCTGTAAATAAATGACCTACTTGTATTATTTGAACTGTGTAAATTGGTTTGAGTCATTTGGTGTTTTCCATTTTAGAAATCTTACACTGTTATACTGAGCAATTCTGTATTTGTTATAAAATGGATAAACCAATATCTTCAGTCACAAGAAAATCATTTTTGCACGACCGTAGTCTTTCCTCACTACATTTCCAAGTGCTTATAACTCCTACTGTGTGACTCCGTACATCACGGACTGTTCAGATGATCTCCTTATCCCAGGGTGGGAGAGTACTGCATGTACTTATCCAGAATACGGTTCTGCATAATGTTAATTTATATATTATCGGATTCCAATCATAAAGTTGAAATGTTGTAGTTTGGGTCATCATAAAACGCATTACCTGTATTGTATTTTATCTTCTAGTGTCCATTTGTGGGGTTTTATTCCCCTAAATGTAGAAAGCGGTTATTTTGGTAAATTAGGATTTGTTCAATTTTATAACGTTTTTTTGCAGATGTGTGCAAAACATGCAGGCACGTTAGTGTTGTAAATATTCTTCAAATGTGTGGATCCCTTTAACTTCAAATGAGGTCCCTTCAATTTCAATAACATGAAATGTTAGGCAGATTATCTATACCAGGGGTTTTCAAAGTCTGACTGCAGGAACTCCCCATGGACAGCCAAAAGTGAGCAAGTAACACCATTTTTTTTGTCTCCCACCCAGTAGTGCTTCTCTCAAACATCCATATCTGGCCCCTCACTTTGAAAAACACTGGTCTATACTATTAATTAATCTGGTTGTGATTCTCTCATCTCATGCTTCTTTTAGAAACCTAAAACCATACCAAAGTATTGTATATAATACTTAAGGAGTGGAAATCCTGGGGTAAAAGCAAGAAATTAAGACAATAAAAGAATAATTAAAGAAGCAAAGGGAATTGTTTGAAGTTTGGAAGGATTGGAAGCTAATGTAATGAATGAATATTTAATTTTAATTTGACTATGGTGCAAATTTATACTAAAACCATTTTAATTTTGAAACTCAAAGTTGTTGGAGATCACCACTTCCTACTTGGTGTGTTTACATGCTCTTTAACGATCTGGTCATAGTCTGATTTCAGCACTTATCTCATGGTCATGAATACAGCATACTCTGATCTAAAAATCTGATAAAGAAGTGAATTTTACCTCAGTAATCTTTCTCTGAGCATATATGCCCATACTGTGATTTCGATCTGGTTTCTCAGTCTGCATGGGTGCAACGTACCACGAGAGTAACACAGTTGCCAAATGCACTTTTATTTTTTTAAGACTTCGTTATGGTTGAGATGAACCTTACTGTTTTTTTTCTATCTCTGGCAACTCCAGAATTAATGGCTGACGACTAATTTGTGAAGACTTAAATGCAATATATGCTGGAGAAAATGAAGAATTTGATTCTCTAATATTAAAGTTTAACGCCACATATACACATATTTGACACTTGGTTACCTCCGGATAAGCAATTTACTCCCTTGGATACTTCTGAAGCTTGCATTTCTTCCAAAGTTTATCTTGTCCTAAATCCATCGATATCTCACGTTTCTGTATAAACCAAAATGGGACGGGAAACTTATCATAAATTTGCAAAGTTGTTACTGCTCCTCTCTCCGCAGGAGAGCTGAAACTCCTAGACCAAGGAAGTGGCGTTATGCAACGCTGCTGTCCTGAAGCAAAAATCAAAAGTATGGTTAATGACTTTGTAAAAAAAAAACTAAACGTGACAAATTTCAAAATGTTGCAATGCCACGAACCTGCTTAAACATCTGTAAGATGGACACAATTCGAGAAGCTATGGTGTTCTGAGAAGAGAGATGCTTGGGAGTGAATTGAGAAGAAGTTCAGTGTAATGGGCATATCTTCAAATTCCAAAATGCATGTAAAATTACTTTTTGGGGGTTTTTATTTTTATTTGGTGTTTTTTTTTTTTTTTTTTGTTTTTACACTTGACAGAAAAAACTAAAACATTCTATTAAGGAGATATTTGTGACTTTTTCACACACTAAATACACAACTCCTTACTCAGCTTTTGTTAAGCAGTTAATAGTGCGTAGGAGATGACAGATGTATTTTCAAATGGCCAGCAGATGGGAGGGCACTATGCAAACACAGCACAAATCCCATGCTAATAGGATTGCACATGTACCTTGTTTGTGTTCTACCAGCGAATACACAAAGTAAACAACCGATCTCCTTTAAAGCCCAGAAACCTGTGCTCATACTTTCATTTCAAATACATACACAATTTTCCACTTTCATTTTATTTGACCACATTGTACATAAATATACACACAACACAATAGGACAGAGCTTTTGACTAAATTGAGTTAAGGTTCCCATGTCCTACTCCTAAATTGTTTTAGTGATCTGTGGAATTAGCTTTCAGGTTTAAGGCACAGCCAGTGTTCTGAAGCATACATAAAGCACATCACATACACACTGCTGATTAATAATTCCATCTTGGACCACAAAAAGTTTTAGAAACACCGTGAAGGATGTATGGTGTCATTTCAGTGCGTTCCTCTTTTCGCATGTTGCAACGGACAGTGTTGTGGAAACTGAAGTACGACTAAACTAGTTTTTAAGAACAAATGTTAATGTTCTCAATTAAATTCTCATATAAATATAAAGAATACTAATATATAAGAAATGTAATACATGTCGAAGCTGCAAAAAAGCTGTAACGTCAAAACAATTGCCCCTATTAAACTCTTATGTTAAATGCCAGTGACAACTTTGTAGACATAAAAATAATTTCCGTTCATATATTGTTGCAGTTCTCTGAATGTGACCTTTTGCATACGACTTCTTTTATATCAGCATATTTACCTCACAAATGCCTTGTTAACAAGCTCATGATATAAATCACATTTGGTAGACAATGTACTAAAATGTGCAGTACAGAGATACAAGAAGTCTGTACTTTAAAATATTGCTATAGATGTCCATCTTCATTTCTTAATTTAGGAAAAGCAAAGTTGTGTGTAAGCGCACATGGAAATCCACGAGCCTACCACTACTGAGCACTGGTGCTTTCTGGCCAGGTCAGATGTCAGACAGGGACAACTGGACATGTGGTGGACAGAAGGATCATCCCACAGCACTGAAACAGTGATCTTGGTCAGGCCCTGTTCAGTGACTTGTCTGTACCAGGACAGGACTGAACTGTAACCTATGTTAATTACACTGTTGTTGATCCAAACTGGGATTAAAAACAACAATGCATTTTCTTGTCTGCACTGGTTTCTGCAACTGGTTTCTTTCCCATATGTTATACATGTATACATACAGTATATTGGTTGTATACTTGCTTTAAATGCATGGCTGAGAACTTGCATATTTATGCTCAGTGTTATTCAATTTTAGCCACAAACACAGTACAGAGTAACTAGAACAGGCTGAAAATTTAAAACGCCACACAGAGGATGTAATCTTGCTTGCACAGTTCACAATGCATATAATATTAAACATAGTACGACTGAAATGCCTAATCCATTCTTGGAGTTTCCTGTGTAGTCTAAATAGTTCTTGGACGCCATAGTGAATTTGCAGTGGAGGAACACCTTTTCTTCGGCCTGTTTATTAAATAAATAATCAGATATACATTCAATAGGCAAAAATTTGTAGACATCCTAAAGTTACAACCAAAACTCAAGGATTAGTATAAAGCTCGTTTTCTTCTACGACAGAATTCACTGTTCTGTAAAATTTTGTCAGACAGAGATCAGATCAGGGTTGTGTACAGGCTAGCCAAGTTCTTCATCACAATTGTTAAATCAATGTATTACTTTATTTGGTCTAGCAGTGCAGCACATAATTGATGAACTGACTTGTTGGGGAGGTGGAAACTTTTAAAGTGTAATATGCAGAGTCACGTGTCTGTTGGTACAATCCATTCGAAGGCTGCTTTTGGTCTCGCTCCATATTATGAAACTTTTAGAAGCGTGACTGAAATGACATGGATTACGCGCCGTTTAACAACCATCCAATCAACTCCTTTAACAACTGAGGCCTTAGCAATTTTAAGAAATGACAGTAGGAAGTAAAGTCTTTTAACTGGATTTACATTCTCAAAGGTGTGTGTAAGCTCTGATTTTTATGGTTTCTCTGACACATTTGTGTGTTGTTCCCACAGTTTTCTTAAGAAAATACCCTTTATATTTACATTACAGTGCCATGAAAAGTCACTCTGTAACTATATTAGTGTCCAGTCAACAAAAATTTCACGGACCAGTTTCGCAGAACGTGGTGTGGTTATTAAACGGCGCATATCTGCACTGGTACTGGTGCTGTACTTTTGGGCTGTCTGTGTTTGGCAAGGCCATTTTTACAGAAAATGATGCCAATGGGATGGATTTTGGTCATCTGTTCAGGTCAGCCATTTTAATCCTCACCAGCCTCAAAACTTTCTTGGACCTTGCCAGCAAACACCCTTAATACACTGTTCCCACAAAGCTTGAAGCACACGCTTCTTTAGAACATTTGACAAACCTAGAGTATAAAATTTTCCCTTCCTTGAACCTTAGCATCAAAGTCAGTCATTATTGCTCCTCTGCTTCCCCTGAAGCGCCTTCAGATAAGCAGTGTCCTCGCGCTATCCACCATACCCATTCATTCTTATAATGTTGATCTTTCCAAAGGCAAACAGCTAAAGGCCGTTGGTTCTTAATCACTGCATTTGTCTGTGCTCCAATGAATGTGTGACTCTGCTTAAAACTTTGTGGCTCAGCAGACTAACAGTTTCCTGGAGCAGTAGTAACAGGCCGAAATGTACACACCTGGTTGAAAAGATGGCATCCGAAAACACCTTTCTTCTGCCAGCGTTTTGGCTGATGAGACTGTGTAGCCGCAGCTTGAAATAGCTGAGCAAACACATTTGAATGGAAGTCCACATACTTTTGGCCATATGGTGTCCACTGAACGTACTGCATTCCTGAACCTGCTAGTACTATACTTGATTTAGAAATGTGGCCCTGACTGGGTGTAGGAAATGTTATTTTTGTCGTTACCATACAAGGTTTTGAAAGACTAAGGTGTTGTCAGTGCTTTTGTCTGCTGTATTGTGTCATTGACATCCAAACGTGTTAACAGCATGTGACATCATGAGCCATGGTTTCACTGCATTAGAACAAAGCGTATAGCATTTAAACACAAAACGGCCTGCAATAGCTTTCTTTTGTCACCTACACCCTTCAGTCCATCTGGAAAAAAGTCAAGTTGTACTCATGGCAATGCCACTACAACGTTGTTTCTGGATCCACCACACAGCCATTTTCTACGTTCTGACCTTCGGAAGCCTTCTGAAGATTTATGCAGTCCATATCAGCATCCTGATCCTCTACACTTGTCACTTGCTTATCAGTACTCCGTGTTTGTTCTACATCATCTGGCTCTGCATTCCCATGCTCATCAGAAGTAACTTTTTTGAGCTGCTCTGTCTCATCCAACTCTAACTTGCTAGATGGGTCAGTCTGGTCAGGTTTCCTCTTGATGAAGAGAAGGTTGCAGACACATAGTATAATAGCGGAAAGGACCACCTCACAGCCTGCTAGCAGGAAGACGTACATGTACACCTTGGTGGCATCCAGGAGACGTCCTGCAATCGGGACAAAATAAGCTTGGTTTTATATATTACAGGAATATACACATTTTTTACTTACTATTCAGCAATCACATCTTTAGCACATGGAGGAAAAAAGACTGGAAGCCAGAAGTCTTTATAATGGAAGTCTAAATAATATTTTCTTCACATATTTAACTCTAATATCTCCTGGTCAGGTTTGTGGGTTGGAAGGGATATAGGGGAGTGGGTTAAAATTACTAATTGCTACGCCCGAGTTTCTGTGGTCAATAAATATGCAGACATAACGACATACAATGTTAAAGATACACAACAAAAGTTTGTGGACACCCAAAAGATTTACTGCCACTGAGACTTTAGCAATGCATGCTTCATATTATTACTGTTACAAGTGAGTTTTGTATCATTTATTCTGAAATTGGGAGGCACGATGGCACAGTGGTTAGTGCTGTCACATTTATGGTTCCCCTGATCCGCCATTTTCATGAAACCTTAGTATCTAACTAACTGTGCTTAATTGCTTGTTTGCTCACATTTGGACTAGAGGCTTTTTAGCTTGGTTGATGTGTTTAGTGACAATTTTTGTAAGTTACTTGTGAATGTGTGTATGACTTTCTGCTAATTATTGCAAGCTGTAAATGGTGTTAGTACATGTGCGTGCCTGTCCTTTTACAAATCAAATTGAAAATACCCATTATATTTATATTTACTTTTAAATTGCTTAAAAAGACTGTGACTATGATAATGTCTGGTCAATATCCATTTAGGTCAATGTATGTTTTGCAGAACATAGATGTTAAAACTCTGTTACGACCCATTTGGGTCTTTTTTGTTTCTCTTTTGTTTCGGTTGTCATGTCAGTAGGCGTCAGAGTTACTGCCGTCACCATGGTTCGTTTCCGTATTTGAACCGGTATGGTGCCAGCATTAGGGAGTTTCGTGCACGGTTTGCTTTGGCTCGCGTATTTCCCTTCGCTTGTTTTTTTGTTGCTTGTTTCTTTGGTGTGTACTTTTGGTTACTGAACTGCGTTTTTACTCTCCCTTCAGCCTTGTTGAATTTTGGCTACTGGTTGATTGTGTTTGAGTGTGGTGTTCATGCCCGGTGTTGGGATCAGTGGTTTGTACCTGTACATATCTTTAACTTTAATATATCATGCAAAAACGGAAGAAGTGATATGTGAACTGACCTGCACCAGGTGGCCCCACTAACACAGCGATGGCTTCTACCAGCAGTACCAGTCCAATGGCACTTGAAAACTTCTCTGTTCCCACAATAGCCATTAGCACCTCAAACTGCAACGCCCCCACCATACCATAGGAGATACCAAAGAAAATGCAGAAGATTACAAGTCCCGTGTAGTCCTTGGACATGGAGCCTATAATATCAGTGGTGCCATTGAAGATCATAGCAAAACTGAAGAGGTAAACACAGCGTGGGCGAACCCACTTCATTCCAGCGATAATTCCACATGTGGGCCTGGCAAAGATATCAATGAAACCCAAAATAGTGAGAAGAAGGGCAGACTTGGTGTCTTCATTTCCTAGCTCCTTGGCATAGCTTACTACAAACACTGGTGGCACAAACAGACCCAGCACCATAATAGCTGCTGCCACAGTGTAGATAAGAAAGCCTCTGTCTTTAAAAACACTAAAGTCCAGCAGCTTGCGCTTTGGTTTTGGCTTGTCTACAGCTTCTCTTGATGCTTCTTGGTCATCACAATCCTTTTTTGGAGCTGTCAGTGGCCTCATGAGGGCTCCACATGCACAGCAGTTAAGCAGTATGCCTCCCAGGATAAAGAATCCACCACGCCAGCCATATTGATACTGAAGAACTTGGCCCAGTGGAGACAAACAGCACAGTGCTACAGGACTCCCAGCTGCAGCCAGTCCATTAGCTAGGGGCCGTTTCTCACTAAAGTATCTGTTCAGCATAATGAGTGAAGGCTGGAAGTTCAGAGCAAGACCCAAGCCTGCAAAAGATACATTTAATTAAATCTCAATGCTCACAAAATTAAGGGATATTAAGGGACATTTCATCCTGTCCCTTATTTATGTGAGCAGTATTAGTTTACCCTAGTTCTGAGCTCAATTAATCCAAAAATTAAAAATTAATCAGAAAAATTATAGCTGCCTTGTACATGCTTTGTGACAATATGACAACTCTCACCTGTGATAACTCCAGTGCAAAGATAGATATGAATAATGTTTGTGGCAAAAGATGCCAGTATCATGCCCAAAGACGCAAAAAGGCCACCAACCATCATCACAGGGCGACACCCAAAGCGATTTACTAAAATACTACACAGAGGTCCTGTTGGAAAAAAAAAATCACAACAATTTTACAATCGATTTGGATTGTATCACAAATCAAAAAACACGAGCTTAAGAGATTAGTCAAGACCTCATGTCCTCCTACCTGAACCATACAGCATAGCCAGCAGAATGGAGGAGATCCAGGCAGTGTCACTGTAGCCTACACCAAACTCTCGGATCAGCTCTTTAAAGAAGACACTCACTGCTTTGGGGAAAGCGTAAGAGAATCCAGTGATGACAAAGCAGCCGAAGAGCACAGCCCAGCCCCATCCTCCATCTGGGGCCTTCACCCCACTGCCTCCATCATCCACCACCACTCCTCCCATGATGATTAGTTCTGGTCACTTATAACCACTGCAAAAAGAGAGAGCAGAAAAATGGATGACTCTGTAGAAAGTGCTTGAGAAAAAAGCCATTCAAAGTTTTTAAAAAGCAGCAGAATTAAACAGAAACACTTGAAACAGTCCCTTTGGCATGCTTAAGTATGGTATTTGGGAACACGTACTGTACTAGTCCCTTAAGACAAGCTATCTTCTCTTTTACCATAGAGTTGACTTAGTACCACATCTGCCACTGAACAGTTGGCCACTCAACATTGCCAAGTGCCTCACAGAATGTAGTGCTTTATATTTTTGATTCCGCCACATGACCGTGCTCACACGTGTTTGACCATAATTGGTAATTGTGAGATGTAGGTGAGTAAATCCGTACTGTCTCTTTATTCAATGTCCCCCAAAGACCTGAAACAGTCGTATCTATTAGAATCCAAATCAATGTACAACCATTGATTTACTTTACTTATCGGCTTAATCCTGGTCATGATGGAGGAAAATCGAGGACAGGGTGCAAGGCAGGACCAACCCTACACATGTGGTTATTCATTGTCCCTTGTATTATAGGCTTAGCTGTATTGTCATTATACTTATACTTTGCTATGACCATGTTCCTTAATTATATTTAATATACGTTCTGTCTTCTTCCTGCTGGAGTATGATCTGTCTGAAATCCATACTTAATCCAAATTATACTGCCTCTGCCTACGTAAGAAATGGTGGAGATTACTCATAATTTAACGTTCTTATATTAACTGTATTTAGTATAATGATAGGCAGTGATGGAGATGCAGTGGTTAAATTACTGGACTATTGGACCTGTATGTTGAGGGTTCACGTCTCATCTCTGCCAAAGCTGATTAGAGAAATTGTACCTCAGTTGCTTGGCTTGTACTTTGTGTAAGATTGTGTCTCTTGGCTGTCACTATAAATAAAAGCATCTGAAAATGCAAGACCTGCGGTGAAAAGCAGTCTAAATCTGTTGCAACTTCAACTGACTTACATATTCTGTAAGTCAATTTGGATAAGACAGTCAGCCAAAAAAGTAAATGCAAATGTAACATGTCCCTCAGATGAACACAGAAGAATGCATGTGCACTATGGGTAGTTTGGTGTAAATGTGGTTAAATTACTGGTTTTGGTAACCAGTAATTACCAAAACGTTTCTTCTGAGAGACTTATTATAAACAGCAATATTATTAAAATATTTTAATTTTAAAATAAAATATTATTGCGCCCTCTTGTGGCAAGACCCAGTGTCAGACCACACCTGTCATTTTTTACATACCTGCCTGCAACATTACTGCATGTTTTTCAGCAATCTGACATGACTAGGGGACGAGAAATAGTGATTGACTGGCACCTCATACAGGTTACAATTATGAATATTTATCATGTGAATGGGCTGAGTGGTGTGCCTGTGCATGCATGTGATCACAGTCTGACCTTTGTCAGCAAGACTTTAATCTTGGTTTTAGTCAATGTTCAAGGTTTTAATCCAGACATCTCAAGTGCACAGGGCATCAGCACATTCAATGGGCCAGAGAGTGGCTGCAGTGACAGACCAACCTTTCTTCTCCTATTAAATTATTTCTTGGCCTTCTAGTTTAACTTGGATATAGCTCTATTCTCTCGTCTTAACCATGGGTGATAGTAACCCATACAAATTTGTCTTTTCCCCACTGCTGTTTGGCTTCTACACTTTGTGATTATGAATTCTTTGTTTGTGTTCACTCTCATCTTAACACGGACTCATTCAGGCTTTCTCTTCATTTGAGAATTTCTCAGATATGCACATATCATTATGGCCAATACCCTAACAACAAACTCCAGCCCTGTTCTATGCAAAAGTTGGGACGATTGTCATGGATGCACACGTCACTATAATAATGCCAGACTTTTTTATTGCTTGTTTCGCGGATCCGCCGACAATCATATCTGAAGAATACAAAAAAAATTATAATAATTTTTGCGGATCCGCAGCAGCACCAATGGTTAAAATTAAAAAAAAATAATTTTAAATATTTTTTTAGCTTTTTCCACCCTCCGGTGGAGAGCCAACGGTTTTCTTCTGTTAATTTTATTTTTTTCCAGATTCACTTTAATTTAATTGTAGGTTAAATAAATTTGATTTTTAAATAAAAAATATTTTTATTTCTTCCTCCTTCCTTGTATTGATTCCACATAGTCCTCGAGAAATTGAAAAGTGCTGAAAAATAAAGATTTTTCCTCATTCCTCAGTAGATTCCTAAATAGGAACATTCGAGGAACAAACAATTAAAAAAGTCTGGCCTAATAGCTGGATGCCACTTTGCAACTCTGTGTGTATGTGCGAATGAGTGTGAGACAGATCAGACTTCCTACTGCTTGCTAACGTCTATGGAAAGCTACTGTTGCACAAAGCAGTGTGATTCTAACATAACTAGCTGTGGTCTATATTATGTTTAGTTTTAATTTTTAGTGTGCTTTTGTCAATTTTGCATATTGCTCGTTTCAGTCTGACAATTGCAGCATTAAATCGATATAAAAAAATCCTCTGAAATTGAACCTGTTCCAATATTAATACAATTAAAAAAACTGGAAAATGTTCTAATAGTGAGTAAAGTCGAAGGTGTGATGGTGACATGTTTAAAGCTTTTGCCTTACAGTACTGTGCAAAAGTCTTAGGCTACCTTTACTGTTTAGCAATAATATGATGACCATATATAACATATTGTCATATATAACATATGCCTTTGCCAAAAGTCCAAAGTTTCTCCATAATGATCGTCATTCAAATCTTTGAGAGCATTAGCATATTTTTGCCTTTTCCCTCTGTTCCCCTTCCAAAAAGACCATTCCAGATTACGTTACTTCTGCACAGAACTATATGTTCATGTGGTTTTATTCTGTCTTATTACAACATATAGAAGATGACAGTGGAAAGCATATCAAATTTTATCTGTCCAAGTGATTTATTCAGCCGAGTCATATAGTTATATAGTCGTTTAGCAGATGCCCTTATTCAGAGAGACTTACAAATTATACAATATTTTACATTATTTTACAATATTTCAATTGTTGGATAATTGCTTGTGAAATACGTGACTTGAATCCGTTGGCTACCACAGACCAGCACAGGCTAATACCACCCTCATTACAGTACAGAGTTTTAGATAAGTCAATTTCCATATTTTAATTTTAGTAGTAACTGTAACATACTATTTACAATAATAAGTTTTATGCACCTTTTAACATGCCTCTGACCAATGTCTGTTGGCTTTTTAAGCATCCGAGGTCTTAAGAATTAGAATAATCAATAAAAATCTGTCTTATATACATCTAGTTCATGTCTGTATGACAGAAAACTAGTATAAGAGAGCCCTTGCAACACCTGAAAAGAGAATCATACTCTTGAAGGCAACAGCAACATTCCTTGTGTATTCATTATCGGTTTGTTTCAAGTTTTATAAAAAATAATTTTTTATATTTTAGAATAATTAATATTCTTGTTTAAAATTCAACACTATATGTAAAATTATGAAGAATGTTAATGTTTGTTCAATGTCTTGTTTCACAAACTATTTTTGATGTTGAATCACAGTAAAGGTTGAAGTTTAAATTCTAGGTTTGGTCCATACCCCCAAAATATCTTAAAATATATATTGTAGCTGTTATGTTATTTCACCCTAATTCTTGTCTACCCACAGAGTCTTCCCTATCATATGGCAACAATAGACCTAGAAAGATGATGTACTCACTTTATCCAAAACGCAGCTTACACAGCATCACTGAAAAGTTCAGTGCACTTGATGGAAGGCACTAACTACCCCTCTACATCAATGCTGTTAAAATGCCTGGCAAGTCATGCTCTGATTGATTGGGGAGACAATAATGTCATGTGTCTCAGCCAGAGAGTAAGGGTGATTGTTCTCCCATGGACATTTGGTCACAGATGGCTACCGCATCCTCAGGGAGTAAACTCACCAGCCTTTGTTGAGAGAAGTGGCATTTATTATTATAATGAATTGGACTGTTTTCATATTTGACCCCATTGAGATTTTGGTAGGCTGCTTCAGATGCCTGTTCTGAAGAACACAGGATGCAGGTGTAAAATGTGCCTTATATTGGGACAACAGTTCATTGCAGACAAGGGATGATCCCCGGCTCAAACGGAGTGCCCCCACATTATTGTTCGTACGGATATGATTTTATTGAGCAATTCTACCTGAAAGGTTGTGTTAGCCGTCTGTAATGGCCTCTAAACAAGGTAACGGCGCTGCTCATAAACCAGGAATGCATGGATCAAACCTTTCCATTTTTAATATGACACCTGTAGCAAGGCTCTGAGTGTGAACCGATATCTGATATCATAAATATTTTAAAAGCTTTTTGAGAATATATTACATCAGCTGATGGTTAAACTATGCATGCACTATAGTTCTGGAAATCATAGTCTATTTCCTAAAGAGAAGAGTGTCAAACTAACCACAAGCCTCAGGTGATGTGCTGTATTATGTTGTGATGCACTAATGCTGTTTGAACATAATAAACCCCAGACCACAACCCTTTAATTGCATGTTCCAGCTGTGCTATTTTCAATCGCTGCACACTTTTTCAATATTTCCCACTTAGTTTGTCAAAAACAGGGATGTCAGATGGGAGTCTCACAGCTTCAACTGCAAGGGTTTTCATGATCAAAGGCTGCGTTTAGCACTGTGTGCTGCTATCACATCACCAGCAGCTCCACAATCAGCAGCTTCAATTATAGCTTTCAAAGAGGAAGTTGCTTTATGTGTCTTCTTTCTCACTGCAGCTCAGTCTCTAACATGATGGAGCAATTGGAAAATAGGTTAAAGAGAATAGCACTTATCTTTGCTTAATCAAATTTTACTTATATAATTTCCTATTTCTCATACATGTGTGAAAAATGTGAAATTTTTCTATAGTTCTGCATGAATACGACCTACAATGTTGTCTGATTTTCACACAAGTCTTACGAAAGAAGAAACAGAAAGAAACAGTCTTACATTAAGAAAACTGCCTGAAAAAAATGACACAAACATATTATTCTTAATCCTTTTTCAGGAAAATTGTCCAATATTACCACATATATGTAAGTGGCAAAAGTATGTAAACCTCTAGGTCAGATAG
>JAUZSU010130570.1:0-16812 GCA_034780255.1 Parotocinclus maculicauda
TGTGTATGTATACAGGCATTTAACGACCATCCAATCAGCGTCTGTTCATTTCAACAACATAAACCTAAAATCCTAATAAATTAAAAGAGGAGATAAGAATGTCACATTTGGCCACCTCAACAGCCAATCAACTCTGTGGATCCATGATCCATGAGCAGAGGTGGGGGTTTGTGCATATGCGCGTGTACACGTGTGCTTGTTGACTAATCTTTGTACTGTTCAACTCGGTTGATGTGCTTAGAGACAATTAGTTACTAATTTTTGTTTGACTTTATGCTACTTATTTGCTTTAAATAGTGTTAGTAAGTCTATGTACCTGTAATATTGTAAGAAGTAAGAAGTAACCTGTAACTGGAGTCTCTGCTTAATCTGGCTGATGTTCTGTGTTGTTCCTAATACTGTCTATCAATGCATTTTGGCAAATAAAAGTATTAGGTCCATCATACATCCTCTTAAGTGTTAAAGATGTCCCCTACAAGGGGTCGTAACAGCATTTTATTGTACATTTCTTTAACTATCGAGTATTTTCATAAATTACAAAATGCAGTGGCATTAGGAATGCTGTGTAAATGGTAGTGTTCCATTCTTAAGCATTTTTGAGAGCTCAAAACTACTCAAAACTATACTTACTTTATTACTTATAGTAATTTACAATTTTTTTTTAAAAAGTAAACTTTATTACTTTATTATTATATAGTACAAAAGTAGACAAAAGTAGAAAAACATCACCTAAGCAGAGTCAGAAAGTAGAATTAAACATCAGGTGTGTTTCTGTCATTGTTAAATTAATAATGAGTTGGAAAATTCCATGGAGTTAAAGTTAGTCAGAAGCAAACCTTCACCTTTTTAGTCTGAACTGAACTGAGAGAAACTTTGCTTTGTCTTTCTTTACTGCTGAATTTTCAACTACCATTGGAAACTTTTTTAATCGAGTCCATATAGATATAATATTCTGTTTCCATTAGAACTTAACAAATCCATAAACTGTAATGTTCTGGGATTCTCATGGACTCTCTCAGACTCAGCTCCTGCCAGACCAGTTCATTAGATTATCAAAGTGTAGGATGATTAATGAAGACATTTAACAGCAGGTCTTTTACTGTACAATTACTATCAAATGAGTTAATGACAAGCATCTGTCGGGGTTAACAGGGACGTTACATTACCAGAGAAAGACAGATGATTGTGAAACAATCACAATTTGACTTAATGTAAATTCAGTGATTTGCCCATTAAGCGCAAATTAACAATTAAATGAGTAGAAATAAAAAAGTGATACATTCGGTGGGTGGTTCTGAGGAGGTTATGAATATCATAAGACAGTGGTTACCAAACCTTTTCTATAGTGCCCCCATCCTGGAATTGATCATATTTTTGAGGCACCCACTCCAACATAAATACACATCTTTTTACCTCCGAACTCCACTGTAATTTATTTTAAACACTTTACGGTGGTATTATTACAAGTGACATGCATTACCATAATTTTTACTTAATCTTACATTTTACTGTGTAAATTGCCAGTGCTCAAACTTGCATCATTCATTTGCCTTATTCCTAAGAGATAAGTTTAGTACAGATATGTGTTCTGTGAAAGAGGACATTGACAGAAATGGACAATAACTGGAAATTACCTGTCACATACTAGTTTAGATATTTTTCACATAGGGTTTTGTTATGATATTAATTGACACACAATATGAACACATTGAATTCAGTACTGTCCTGCACAATACAGTTATTCTCATCTTTGTATCTCTTTGTAAAATTTCAAACACTCACCGAAAATTAAACTGAAAAGTTTTACCATGTTGTTTTCTGCCCTTTCAATACTGCAATTCCCTTTTCAGTCAGCAGGTGTCACAAGGGTTTGCTCATACTACCTTTCTGTTATTTAGTAGTGAATTAAATGGACAGGTTTTCATTTCCTTGGTCGATAAAATAAATATATGATGATTGGTTTGTTTCATTGTTTGTTACTTTTATTTAACAGCCTATCAGTATCATTGGATATTTTCATGACAGACTCACGGTTATATCAGCACACTAGTCATAGTCAGTTTAGAGTGACCAATTAACCTAAAGCACATCTTTGGAATGTGGGTGAAAATGCAAACTCCACACAGTTTAAGGCTGAAGGCTGTAACCTGGCAAATACCTGGCATGTAGACCATCCTGCAGTTGCAGTTCTCTACAATGTAGCGTGTCTCACACTCAATGCGACAGGCTGTAACACTGTACACCTCGAAGAAGCCCAGCGCCTGGGACACACACTCACCCCATGGAGGAGGCAGATATGTCAGCTGCAACAGAAAAATGTCTGTTAGCTCATTTTGTCAAACTTATCAAAGGCAGTTTAATAACAGGCCACCCTCATTCTAGGAAACACAATCAATTTTATTACAAGTAAATAAATAAAAGACAAAGTTTGAAAACGTATAGTTATATCGTTATTCTTTGACCAGAAGAACTCCCATTTTTCAATTTTTTATTGATTTTCTAAATGAAACAGTTACAACCTAGTTTCTTCTGCATCTTTGAGGAGTGTAAACAGGATTCATAGACTGAGGAGTGGTGGTACAGTGCAGTGGGTCATAAATCAGATGTTAATGATTGGCATGTCAAAGGTCTCAGTGTGAAGTATGCATCTCTCATTAGCTTAACATAACATTCCTATTGCTGTGTTCCAAGATGACAATTGTCACATTAACAGGGATGCAAATGATTGGCATGATGAACACCCAGGAGCAGTCATACATCTGATTTGTCTCGCAAAATCTCTGTGGGACTACCTGGAACAACAAGTAAGACATTCAGGGCATGAGTAGCTTTACATTAATCTCGCCACATCCTGATAGCTGCCAGTTATTACAACGAATGTTGGTTTTACCTGCTATTAGGTACATTATAGTCACAGGTGACTATTTTTTTGTCATTTTTGTCAGGTAAGCTAATACAGGTTCCTGGGTCTGCTCTGGGGGATCCGTCAATTATAGAACAGCTCTTGCAGCAGCAAACCCATGTGAGATCACTTTAACTGGCTTATCTCAATTCAGAAGGAGCAGTCGCTCTACACCAAGGCTCCCTGAGTTTGAAGAACTATTCACCCTGTTATTGTGAGAAAGCTCAGCAACCCTGACAGGAACTCTCAGTTGTACCCACAACCATTATTCTGTTGTTCACTTCCAAAAGCTCATGACTTTACGTGAAGAAAGGTACATGGACTGACCGGTAAACAGAAAGCTTTAATTAATCTCCTGCTTCAACATCACAGACTGATACAAATTACTGCAAAACTGCTGCCGCTGGCTCAATCAGTCTACCTAACACATGTTCTCTTGATTCCTCACTCACAAACACGAACAGAGATCCTTAGTTGCTTAAGTGTGACACTAAAAATTTTATTGCATTGTCCCTGCTTATTGAACTTAATCTCATTTGGCATGTGCCAAAGACTGTGGATATTGTCAGTCCAAATTTAGTACCATCCATGGCTTCTGCTTTCTCCAAACAAACACAACGTGACCAAAGGGGTGTTGACCTTTACACCAATTAAAAATAGTGACATGCCCCAAATCCACTGTTTGAGCAATAATTAAGCTTAGAACAAGTAGATTTGTAATATGTACTCTGTAAGAGCTTTTCTCAAGGCTATCATCATTTTTAAATATACATCTACACCAGTGGCAGTGGGAACAACAGCTCTTTATGGTAATAAAATGGATAAAACAGGGATCAATGGGTCGACTGTAAAGTTCAGGCTTTAGTAGGTGCAACCAGTCAATAATCCCATAACAATTTGTGATATAAACTTTGAACTTCAATGTTAACTACTAAACGCTTCATTTTCTTGTGTGTTTCAGAATCTACCCAAAGTTGTTTTGCTGCCTTTTATTCCATAGAGTGGTTCATTCCAGGGTGGCCATCTCTTTAGAAATACGAGGACATGGCAATCGTGGAGGAACGCTCATGCACATTATTAGTTGAATACTATTAGTCCTGTAATTATAGGGCTAAAATCCTTCTCTGTTTATCAGATTTCTTAATCTGATTTCTAGATCGGAGTATCCTATATACATGATCACTTGAATAATCATATAAGTAGAACTGTTCACAATTCTTGATACAACTGTATAAACTTTATTTGATTAAGATTTGATTATGATTTGATTGGTGCTTGTTCTGGCCATGGGCTGTTTTTGTCATCTGGATCTGGCACAATCCATTTATCCCACACATGTGATGACACACAATTTTGTAACCAGCATCAGCTAACGAACAGGTTGCTGCTTCCCGAAGCTAGAACAAATGTATGAGCAGATGCTAGGCTGCTTCCATGAAGCTTACATCTTCACAAGTCTTAATGAGCTTGTGTTGCCTCGAAGCCACAAATGAACAAGCTACACAAACATGTGCACTACACAACATGTTCGTCAGGCTAAAGGTCCAGGCTGCAGAAGACAAAAGGGGTATGAGAACAACTTGGAGAAAGGAAGTGCAGGTAGATAGAGAAAGGTATACTCTATAGAGCCAATAAGAAAGTGAAATGTAGACCTTGGAGTCTGTCATTTCCCCTCATCCCCTGTTCATATATCATGATACCCTGCCCCTATTAGGAGCCATGTTGGATTACACATCCTCCTTTGGCACCATATTACCCCCGATGCATGAATCTTGATGTGAGTCAGTGAAGTGTGCTTCTTGAACAGAGATTATAGAACTAATATCAAAGCAGATCCCAATCAGAAAATGATATCTGCAGGGGAAATGAAATTTGTCTTGGCTGAAAGAAATAAATTCAAAGCTCCATCAGTTTTGGAAGATGACATGGCTTAAGGCTTATCCAATTAGCAATGAACCAGCGTGAATAAACATCGGTCACAGCTGGAAATTGGGGTCAGAGGGCATACAGTTACAAAGTATAGTTACAGATGATTACAAGCGTTCACTCAATACTCCACACATATGGCTTTGGGAGCCAAAAAAGGTTGGATTGTCTTAATTCAATAGTGTACATAAAAAAAACTAATGGCCGTGGCTTTGGAATACCAATCAGAAGGTTTTACATAGAAGCAAGTTCTATTGGGCTCTTGAGCAAAGCCATCACCGTTCAACGGCTCCTCAGGTGTAAGACTATCCACATAAGGGCATCTCCTAAATGATAGCAACACATGACATCAACACGTTTGCAGCTTTTATGGTACCCACTCTGTCATGCACTGGCAACCTGTCCAGGATAGGTGGTCATTATTTTCAGGCTAGGCCATATTGTTCACCTAAACCACAATTCGAACTCATGAAAAGTTGCCACTGTTGGGCCAGAAACTGCTGATCTACTGGAATTTTCACGCAAAGCCATCTCTGGGGTTTACATAGAATGGTCTGAAATAGAGAAAATATCGAGTAAGGTCAGTTATTTGGGTGAAAATGCCTTGTTAAGGAGACTGGTCAGACTGGTTTAAGCTGATAGAAAGCCAACAGTAATTCAAATAACCATTTCTTACAACCAAGGTATGCAGAAGAGCATCTCTCAATGCACAACAAGTAGACCCTTGATACAGATGGGATACAATAGCAGAAAACCCCACCGGGTGTCACTCAGATCAAGCAGCTTAAATCAGCTCAGATCAGGCAGGTAAGGCTACAATTCACACAAGCTGACCAAAATTGGACAATAGAAGATTGGGAAAATGATGCCTGGTCTGATAATAAATTGGCAGGTGATCTTGTACAGACCTTGTTGGCATTAAAACTGCAATTATTTCAAACAGCAGTTGGAGAGTCGGCTTGGAAAAGGATGCTTTTCTGCATGACTTGCTGTTTTGAACTTGGGAGTCCAGTGGCAAAATTTCAGCAAAGTCAAATTACCATTATGTCAAAAAGTTCAAGGAGTGATCAATTATTGATTAAACACTCACCTTTTCATAGATATTTTAAAGAGGTTGTATGAGTGAGTTAAAGTGTGAAAAATTACACCATTAAAATAAAAACAGCCTTAAATTAGGTGCACTTCTAAGAACGTGTTAAAAGCAATAATAATGACTAAACTGATTCACAGTCTGTTAAAGAAAAACAATTAGTGAATCTCACTATGCAGCCAATCATCCATCCAAAAAGTGGTTTCTTGCCTGCTACACTGCCAATAAGACCATTGCTAATCACGCTTTTTCATACTGTAAAAGCAGCCCGATGCTGTTATTGCTCAAGTGTAATCGGAGGTCAGGCTAATTTATATTAGTATTAATTAATATTTGTATAAATTAGTTGTATTCTAAAAAAGAGGCTGAGAAAGAATTATACATGGTCATTATACTTTTGCTTGAACAATGCTATATTTAATCTAATCTAATGGTGGCCTAAGACCTTTGCGCAGTAATTTACATCTCAGAGCTTTCCTTGCCACTGTTGCCTCTGACTGCTCCTTTGGGCTTAAAACCATTTTAAAGTCGTTTGCAAAGCAAAGCAAATCATTCTGTTCTACCTGTGCTTGCTGGTCAGATGGAGGTTTTAGAGCACAAGCAGCTCCCACAGTTTTGTTGTTCACCATCCAGACACAGGTGGCAACATCAATACACACCCCTGTCTCTGCCCAGACCATTTCCAGGTGCTTAGATGAAGGAAATTTGTTGTCAAAAGACCCATTATGTGACTTGCCATTGACAGAGACAGAACTTGTGGTGAGCACTCCAATCCTGCCTTTGCTGTGGAGCACCACACTGCTCCAACAGCTGTTGTGATGATCTGGGGAGTCATCACATAAGACAGTCTGTCACCCCTAACAGTGAAACGAGGGACACTAACAGATCAGCTATATATTCAGGGCATCCTGCGGACATGTCTTGCCTCACATGGCAGGGCTTTAAACTTGCATTTTATTTTCTAAGAACCTAACATGCTTGATATCCATTAGATTTTTTCTGCTTTCATAAGCCAAGCAGAAAATTGTAGTCAATACTCAGCCACCAGACTCCTCATTATTCTCACTTCTGTCAGAAGTGACCCAGTGACTAACGCTTTGTACTTCGCAAAATGATTACATGATGATAAAAGAACATTATTTTACACCCATAAGCATGAAATAACATTTCACAACAACTGAAATGGACAAATTGGAACCTATTGTGTAAGGACATTGGTCCTATTGCCTCATTAACCGGTGGGCAAGAATGGCAGCCCAATCAGCATCTATAGCTACAGCTCACCTTTGCTAACTATTTCTTCTTTTCTTCTCTCAGACTAATGAAGTGCCTTTATTGGAAATAAAGTGCAGAAGGATCATCATAGAAATGTAAAATAAAAAAAAGTCTCAAAAGTCTACTAATTGTTTTGAAAAGTAGTGTGATTTGAAAAAGCCATGTGATTCAAAGACATTCCTACTCCTTAGGCTTGCACATTTTTGCTTTGAAGAAGTCTTTAATATCCTCACATTCTTACCAGAAATCCAACATTTCACCCATTAAATGCAATGTGCATCCTCGTTTTGTGTTTCCTTTTAGCCAATGACAGCCGGCACATGGTTAATTCATACACCAAGCACTGCATGTGTGAACTGCATGCAGATAACTTCCATAAACAAGAAAAGTAGCTCATGTTGGTGCAAAATTTGGGATATGAGCCACTTTCAAGACTACAACTCATTGCGTATTATATTTAAATTCGTCCAGACTGGACACAAGCCCTAGTTTTTTAGCACATTCAAAACCATGGTATAATAGGCATGTCTAAATGCCCCACAAAATAATGCAGCAGTGGTAAGTGCTGAAGCTTTGATTTGGACCAGATAAGGTGAGCATTTCCAGGAAACTGATAATGGTATAAAGTTGTGAGGTGTCCGTGAACTACTATAAAAGCAGACTTTGCTGAGGACCTGACACAACTAAATGTCCAGTGCTCAGTAGAGAACAGACTGATACTGGCCAGTTTTCCAGTGAAAATACTAGAAATGCCACCAAAGAAATTACAGCCACCTTGGCATCCTTGGATTGTGTTTTCTTTGACAATATAGCACAGCTATATTGTAAATAGCTACTGATATTAAGCAGATCATTAAAACCTAACCAGAATCCACCAAGATCTGGTAACAGGAGAATTAAAACCCCAAAAAAGAACTACAACCCCAATTCCAATGAAGTTGGGACGATGTGTAAAACATTGATAAAAACAGAATAGGGTGATTTGCAAATCATTTTCAACCTAAATTCAACTGAATAAAATTTAAAGACAAGATATTTAATGTTCAAACAGTGAATTTGTATTGTTTTTACTTAAAATTTACTTATTTTAATTTTGATGCCAAGTTCCAAAGAAGTTGGGACGAGGACATGTTTACCACTGTGTTACATCACCTTTCCTTTTAACAACACTACATAAGCGTTTGGGAACTGAGGAGACGAACTGTTGAAGCTTTGTAGGTGGAATTCTTTCCCAATCTTGCTTGATGTACAACTTTGTTTCTCAACAGTCTGGGGTCTCTGTTGTCGTATTTTGTGCTTCATAATGCACCACACATTTTCAATGGGAGACGGGTCTGGACTGCAGACAGGCCAGTCTAGTACCCGCATTCTTTTACTACGAAGCCACGCTGCAGATTGTGACTTGGCATGGTCTTGCTGACTAAAACAGGGACATCCCTGAAAAAGACTTTGCTTGGATAGTAGCATATGTTGCTCCAAAACCTGTATGTAACTTTCAGCATTAATGGTACCTTCACAGATGTGCTACTTCCCCATGCCATGAGCACTAATACATCCCCATACCATTAGAGATGCTGGCTTTTGAACTTTGCACTGATATCAATCTGGACAGTAGTTTTTCTCTTTGGCCCAGAGGACACAATATCCATGATTTCCAAAACAATTTGAAATGTGGACCCATCAAACCACAGGATACTTTTCCACTTTGTGTCAGTCCATTTGGTGGACTGGTTGTTTCTGGTTGTGTTTCTGGTTGTTGTGTATATATATGGCTTTCTCTTTGGGTGATAGAGTTTTAACTTGCACTTGTAGATTGAGAGATGAACTGTGTTTACTGAGAATGATTTTCTGAAGTGTTCCTGAGCCCATGTGGTAATATCCGTTACAGAATTATGTCGATTTTTAATGTAGTGCCACCTGAGAAATTAAAGGTCATGGGCATTCAATGTTGCTGCTTACTTGCTGCTTAATATTTTTGTAGAGATAATATGATGGACTGTAGATGATTAAAATCCCTAAATTCCTTGCAATTGCACAATGGGAAACATTGCTCTTAAACTGTTGGACTATTTGCTCATGCTCATGTTGTTCACAAAGTGATAAACCTCACCCCATCTTTGCTTGTGAATGACTAAACCTTTCGGGGATGCTCCCTTTTATACATAATCATGACACTCACCTGTGGAATGTTTCATAAACAAGTGTTTTTTGAGCATTCCTCAACTCAAGTCATTCCTCAAGTCTTTTGTTGCCCCTGTCCCAACTCTTTTGGAACGTGTTCCCAATAAATTTTATCCATTTTAAAATTAAAAATCTTGTCTTTGTAGCGTATTTATTTGTCTATGGGTTAAAAAAGATTTGCAAATCATCATATTCTCTTTGTATTTATGTTTTACACAACGTCCCAATTTCAGGTTCTATGATGTATAGCAATATACCCTATAAATATTGCAATAATATTTCAAAGCCATATCGCCCAGCTCTATTTGTACTATTATTTTAATATTCTCAGTCTACACATGGTTCATGTCACTTTATAATTGGCACCTGCATGCTAATTAGTGCTTCCTGCAGCATCTAGCACTTAGCAGCAATGCTTGAAGGGCTTCAGAATCAGCTCTCGTGTAGGGGCTTGATTTTTGCATGGGAAGGTGACAGGAGGAAATGGTGGCTCTTTTGATGGGTCACGCAATTTGTCTAACCTAACGTTAAATCTGAAGTCGAGAGGTCCACCACGGGTGGCTTCTACTTAAACTTCTATTTGTCTCTAAGTGTCTGAGACCACTGAAATGGCCTTAGTCAGTGGCTACAAAGCAGTTGTGCAAAATGTAAAGAAATGAGAATACATCCAAAGCAATTTAAAACTGATATGCAATTGAAAGTAAAGGGTCTTGCTGAAGAGCCAAGCAGATGGAACTGGAAAGTATTGTTGTAGTCAATACTGTTTGAGAGGGCCAAGTCAAGACCATGACTTTTAGTAATTTAGTCCAGATTAAGATGTTTTTTCATCATACAAGAATAAAAGAAGAAAATAGAAAAAACATGTTTGTAATTCACTTGTATGTGGAAAGGATAAATAAAAATTTTGCTGACAAAAATGCACATTTGCAATCTTATGGTCAGACTAATAACAGTACGAAAAATAATAGTATTACTAAAATGTGTCCATGTGTCCAAGAGCAGTAATGTGTTTTTTCAGTTGTAGCCAATGTGAGTGCGGATATTAATATGTAGAGAAAGGACTGATTTCTGATGGCAGCATGCCATACTATGTCTGAGTGGGGGCTTCTGTTGTAGCACCAGGCGATTATATCCCCCTCCAGTATCCCCTCCCTCCTTCAGGCAGAGTCAGTCATGCCTGAGGCTGGACTGGCTGGAGAAGCACCACTGGAACTCGAGCCTGAGCACCTCTAAACATATATATGGTTGCTAAAGGCTTCTGAAGAGTAACACTGCACCGTCTTCAATTTTCTGCCAGTGATTTGAATCTCTCTCTCTCTCTCTCTCTCTCTCTTTCTCTTTCTCTTTTTTTTTCTTAGCCAGTTGCTGTTATTAATTAGCTAACAGCTGCTTGACATTTATAAAAGGCTACATTTGGCCTGTGGACTGTTTGGTCGAAATACAACTGTTAAATGTGAAGACAAGCAACATCCAAAAGTGATACCATTATTTTTCACAAGTCTTGGTAGTTTCCTACCACAACAAAACTTAACCCCTGCTTGGAGAGCTATAAACTCTCCCAAAACATGCCTAACATTATAAACAATAATGCCATACATTATCCCAATTATTTTTCAAAATATAAAAAGTGACAACTTCATTGGTCCAGCATGATACACCTTCTCACAAAAACTAGGGGATATTTCAAAATGAAATATCCCATAATAAAATATACTAAGTTTTGTGAGCGCTGTATTAATGGAAAAAATAACAAGTCTTCCTCCTTTCATAATCATCCTTGATGTCATTAGTGTACTGGCAGAAGTAAAATCAATCTCATTGTCCTTTACAGGCCAGCTAGATCTAGAATTCACTACTCCCAACATTTCTAAACCGTATTTATCTGTAGAACCATAGTATTATATGATGTAAAAAGCAAATGTCATCCCTAACTCATCTACTCAACATAGACTTGAACTGTCATGATTTGTATCTGCAAGAACATAAATGCTAAACATAAAAGTATGTTATGGCCTGTCTCTGTGGACCCTGCACATTTCTGAAGTAATTAGTTATCCTTCCATACTGTCTGTACACAGCAAGCTGATCATATTTAGCTTAATCCAAGTGCAGGTAAAAGTCAGATTTATTGAGAGCTTCAGAGAACGTCCCTGTTGTCCTGGCTCCTTTGAGCCTTCAAGCCAGAAATTTTTTTAATTAACCTTATCACACTGCTTTCATTCTCACCTTCACCCATGAACCCTTGGTGAAGCGAAACAATAGGATTTTGTGACAACCTGAACCTGTCACCTAAACCCTCACTATATGCATGACCACACCTTTCTATTCAAATCAGATCAGGAAAAGCTTACCCACCTCCCCTAGATGCTATCCTGTCACGGTGCATTTTAAGCAACAGTAAAGCGAGGAGACATTCCTCATTCTGACTTAGCTATCATCTCTGATGGAAGCTGTTTGGCAATTATGCCTTTCAGGATTTGAAAGGTAAAGTAATAATAATAAAAAGATAATAATAATAATAGTAGTAGTAAAATTAATATTTTATGAATGGTATATGAATTAAATAATTGGTCTTTTCATATTTACTTTTGTTCAAGAAAGCACTAACCTAGACCTCGTCTTATTATGGTTAACATGGTATGATTTTCTTTATTTTAGCAATTGTTATAATTTTTTAATTTTAGTAACAAATAATAAAAATCATTAGACTACACTTGTTTTAATTGTCATGTTTTATTTTAATTAATAGTATAATAATAATAATAATAATAATAATAATAATAATTTGCCAAATATTTTTACATATATTTTACATATTAATCTTTCTTTCTGTATCATTTATTCTGTACTCTGTAAATAATTAAAAAAATTCAGTGAACAGTTAAATATTAACCATAATTACTTTCCAGAACATACATTTATATCAAATATCACAGTTCAACAGGTACTGGGCATCACATGATTTAAAAAAAACAGGGCATAATTCATGTCTTTATGGAATTTGGTATGTTCTCACACATGCCAAACATTCCAGTAGATGAAGTGAAAACAGAATATGCTCTAGGTGTAAATGTGTAGCTCTATGGCGGTGCCTTGCCCGGGGTGAATTCTAACTTGCACCAGTGTTCTTGGATTGGCTCCAGATCCATTACATTCAGTACTTACCCAAAGTGACTTTTATTGCTTAATTGTACAGTTTCAGCTTAATGGAGATGAGATCAGAACTTTCAAATTAATAGTCCAGGGCCTTAAACACTCAGTCACAAGCTTTTAGCGCCTAATGACCTTCAGTGGCTAGGATGCGCCCCCAGAAACTGCCAATTAAATCCACTGACTACGGGACTTCACACACAGTGTGGACTACATGTCCAAGCTAAAAAGCCTGAAAGCCTAAAACTAAAGCCTAAACTAAAAGCCTGGAGTAATATTAGATGGCAAGTCTGATTCGATGCTATGAGCAGTGCTGCCAAGCCCTTCTAATATAATATAAAAGATATAAAAGAGCAAACATGTAACATGGGGAGTTTGAAGGTGTCATAAAAAAATCATACAGTATTAGCATCATTCCGATAAGAAAACCCAATTACCAGAGGTTTCATCATCGTACTGACTGGGATACAATTTTTACACCATTCCAGAATGAAGAAAAATGATTTGGAAATCTTAAATTAGATTTTAATAAGGCAAAAGAGACATTTCTTTGAAAACCTACCCAAATTACCCCCCCCTGATTAACATGGAGATCTTAAAGGCTACAGTTATTTATTTTACACTTTATATTTTACCCCATCACCCGAATCCACATTCATTTTATTTTCTGCTGTTGCAGTTGATAAACAACAAAGTTTGTTAGTTTATATGGTTTATTGCAACCAAACCTTGCAGCCTGACCCTGTGTACAGTTGCATATCTACGCGAAGCATAACTGCATGCCAAGTTTAGCAGCAATCCAACATTTCTCTCTGTGTGCTTAATTTTTTGTCAATAAGTAATAAGTAGCACCGCTGGCGCCCCCTCAAGATCTTAAGACATTGTACTGTTCATTGTCTCCCCAAAAATGAAATTAAATGTACTCGGATTAAATTAGCAGCACAGCGGCTTGGTGGGTAGCATTGCTGCCTCACAACAAGAAGGACCTGGGTTCAATCCCAGGGTGAAGCAGCCTGGGTCCTTTCTGTGTGGAGTCTGCATGTTTCTTCCCACAGTCCAAAGACATGCATGTTAGGTTAATTGGTGTCTCTAAACGTGGCCCGCCACGTTTCATGGATGAAATGAATGTTTTTGTTTAGTCATTCTAAAGTTCAATAATAGTTCTGTAGGAAGGCATTTCATTAGACATGACTATGTAATATGAATAAATAGCAAAGTATTCATCTATGATAAAAACAAAGCCCAATAGGATGACAAAGCATCATAAATAAATAGCCTATAACACAAGGTTATGGCTTCAAGGTTAAATGACTTGTTAGGTATTTATCATCGTTCAGTGTCCCTGATCAGCATGAGCTATTACCGGGCAACCATTAGTTCATGATGGTGTGAAAATAGCTATTACGTAGGGAATTCAATTTACAAAAAGCTTAAGCTCAGGACTGCTGAGCTCTTCTCTGTTATGCAGACCAGAAGACAGTGTGACTGAAAGTGTATGGCGTCCAGACAGCTGACAGCAAGGTCACCCAAAGAGACCAGGAAAAAAGTCCAAAGAGAGCGAGAGAAGAAAGAACAGATTGACATAATCACTCTAAAATCTCAGCCCTAGACAGCTGGATGATGAAAATGGAGGGGTGCAGAAAGAAATTGGTGTGGGCAAAGCACACCTCGTTGGACACACACATAGTGTAAAAAGCAGTCTGAATTCTAAAACTCAAGCCAGTAAACCTGTAGGAGGCTAATGAAACGCAATCACGCCTTAAGAGCCCTTAAGAGCAAGGACGAGAAGGGCACAAACAATCACAATGCAAGAGTGAAGCTGAAGGGTCTGCAGTCACCACTCACCCTTTGCTCCTGAGTGGCCACGAAGGTCTGGAAACCTGGAGCTACCCCGAAGCCCAGCTCATGCACAAATGGAGGCTCTGCCTGACTGTGGATCTGCACCCTCACGCCTGCCTCGAACGCCGTTTCTTCTACACACAAAAAGAGAAGGAGAAATGCATCATCTAAAAGCATTTTTACATACCGAGCACATGAGCACAGCATATTTAACACAAAAGACTCTCTGGATATACAGTGATACCTCGGCTCTCGGGACTCGTCCAATTCGGTTCTCTATGCATTTTGACCAGGAAAAATTGTCTTAGTTCTCGGTGATTGCTCAAAACTTGGTGCACTTATTTGAACTTGTAATTAGAACCACATGACGATTCAAGATTCTTTATTCACGATTCACTAACAAGGCCTTCATACCCAAACCTGACCATTGATCCTAAACAGAACCTGGACCATACTTGTAATCATTTATATAATCAAACATATGGCTTTTTTTTGGTTGGTAATTGGTATTGGTATTGGAAATTGGTATCTTAAATGGAGATCCCAAGACATTGATGTTTTTGTCTGACAGCATTATTTTATATCATGTCTAAACATCTTATATATTTTTCTTTTTACGTAGTTTTACTCATATGTGGAGAAACATCCTGGCCAGCTTTAATTTGTCTTGTTTTTTGCATTTTACAGTCATCCTGATGTGATCCCTCTGTTTTGGATGTATGCGTGTAACAAGACCTCCAGAGGCTAATTTTCACTATCAACGCTTGAAATGCCAATAGGGATTTACCCAAGGGTAAGTCAGGAGAATAAATCAACAATGGCATTTTAAAAGACTGTCAGAATGTAGAATTGGTATTTGAAGAACGTAGTCTTTGTGTTCAAGCCCCTTAATCCACTAGAGCAAAGTCTGACCTCAGATGCTGCTAGGATTGGTGTCATTTATTCCTCTTGTCCTAATTAATTTTATAGTCCCAACAAACCAGATAAGACAAGTGGCTTCTTTTGGCATACTGTGAAAAAAACACAGGAAGTGAGGCACCTTGCTCACACCACAAACTTTTATCTTATAATTGATAATGATGATGATAGATATTTTATTGATCCCAAATGGGGTAATTCATTTGTCCAACAGCACACAATAGATATAAAATAAAAATAAATAAGTAAACACACAACAGAGTCCATACCCTAGTAAATTTCTAGTGGTGGTTATTAAGTACACAAATCAGGTGTTAAACGGTCTAATTCCCGCAGAAATTAATGATATCCGGAACCTCTCAGTCCTGCAGCACAAAGAGAGGAGTCCATCACTGTGCCTGCTCCTCTGAGCTGCCAGGGTCCCATGCAGAGAATGTCTACTGTTATTGAGGACACACCGCATTGATTCCCTCATCTTCTTCTTTTTATAATGCAATTATGCATACATTTACATTTAGCAGACATCCATGCATGATTCATCAATTGCAAGGGCTTTTCTCCTCTTAAATTGTGGAGAGTAAAATTTTGAATAATTTTGTTATAATTATTTCAAAATAATGTTGATATGCTTTAAAGCCTCAAATATGCTACAACTAGGCCTGGATAGAATGTATATATTCACTTTTTTTTAATTTTGAAGTCTGGGTTGGGGTCTTAATCATAATCAGTTTTTTAATGAAGTGATGCATGTATGGGGAGTTAAAAGTTCCCCTGGTTAAAGAATCACCACCCGTCTATTGAAATCTATTGAAACAGTTCATGAGAATTAAAAATCAAACATGGGTTGGATTTGATCCTATTTCGATGATTTTATTCATCGATTGTTGGACAGACCAGTTATCCATATTCCATTCCACATTTTGCTATGAGCAAGTGCAGCAACTTCAGTTTGCAACTGAGTTAGTAAATAGAATTAGTTAATAATTTTGAAATTGTAATATTATTATTGTAGTAGTTGTTATTATTGTTATTATTAATGTTATTAACAACAACAATAATTAAAAAAAATAATAATAATAACAACAATAACAACAACAACAACAATAATAACAATAATAATAGCTGTAGTAGTAATGATTATAATCATTATTATAATGATAAGTCATTGCTGTCCTATAAGAAATGTGTGTCTTATCAGTGCTGTGGAAATGAGACTGATCTGGACTGATTACTAAGAGCATAATCTCCTGGAGCACTGACTGCTCCCAATCTCAAATATGGCTGGCATTAACACCCTGTCCAAGCCCTACAGTCTCTCTTTTACTTTGTGACATTTCAGCTTTCCCTTGCCCTTAGCAACACTGGCTGCCCTGAGTGATGTCATAGCGTCCCTTTCTGAGAAACTGCCACCTCACATATCTTTCAAGCTTTGATTTGAGCAACTTTATGAGCTACTTTCTCTCTCTCTCTCTCTCTCACACACACACACACACACACACACACACACACACACACACACACACACACACAC
>JAUZSU010130581.1:0-16811 GCA_034780255.1 Parotocinclus maculicauda
ACACACACACACACACGCACTTTTCATGTTCATCCACCAGTCGTCCATAATATTAAAACCATTGGCTATTTTATCAGATCCACTTTATCAGGAGCGCTTTGATGTTCCACAATTACATACTGTTGTAAATCTGTATTTTGTTATCCCTCTTCACCCTGCTTTTTACTGTTCAGGGCCCCACATGACTGCACTGAAACTGACAAAGTGGTGGCATTTTAGTGTGTACTGTGCTGGTATGCATGGATCAGACACAGCAGTGCTGCTGGAGTTTTGAAACACTTGCCCATTCATTGTGCACATATGTAGTCACACAATCAGAATATAATGATTAATGTACAAAGCAAAGAGCATGTGGTGTCACATTATTAAATTAATTCAATCCCTTTATTTACAGGTAATGTGCTTTAAAATAGGAGCCTTTCACTCCTTCGCAGCTATGCTAAAGCCACCACAGGATGCTAATTAGTTTAGCAGGTCAGACAGAGTGCTGAGCGAGGTGGTGATTCATACGTATATTAAATTAGCATGTTTCTTGCTGTTACAGCCCATTCCCCTAAACAGAGCTGAGCGTAATGAAATGCCTGTCTAGCCGTAGAAATTAGTTTTCATATCGTTATTATCTGCCTGGTTCTGGTGCTGTGTCAATAGACTTGCCCCAGGAATACTCCCATCTCAGTGATCTTGTTGGCCGCTGATATAAATAGAACAAGCACTGAGGATATCCAATTACAACAACCCTGAAGCACACACTTGGGGTGTCTGTGCCAATCTGTCACTCCTGAGATATCACTGTCAAACATGGGAAACTGTAAATGATTTTAAAGAAGTCATAAGTGCCCTTAAAATGTATGCTATAATCTGTATCCTGGTTTGTCCTTGATTCTTCTTTACAAGGGGCAGTTTTACCGCATGACCTAGGAGAAATGTTAACTAGAGAGGGAGAGAGAGCAAAAGAGGAGAGAAAAATGCCATCTCATCTGTGAAACTTGTTTTTAATAACTCCCCACTGTGATAATAACTCCTTTTGTAGGGTTCAGCCTTATTCCTCATCCACATGGGATGTTGAACTAATGATTATGTGTGTGCTTGGTGAGGATTCACATTATGCTGGCTTCCATGCTGGCTGATCTACACTACTGTTCAAAAGTGCAATTCTGTATTTTTCAGTTCATATTCTGCTTGTTTTTTATTTACATTTTAGTGATCACTTTTAGTTCTACAATTAAATTTTTTTAGTTCTACAATTAATTATTGTAGTCCAGCTGTATGTCTCTACATACTTTGTTAGACCCTTTTACTCTGTTCTGTAATGGTCATGACGGAGTATAGACAGAGTGTATATCAGGTATTATTTGGGTGGTGGATCATTCTCAGCACTGCACGAACAATGATGGTGACTCAGCGGTGTGTTGGGGTGTGCTGCATTGATATGAGTATATCCGATACTCCGGTGCAGCTGGATTTTTAAACCACTTCAATGTCACTTCTGGACTGAAAATATTTCACCAGCCATTAGCATCCTGTAGGTAGCATCCTGTGAACACTGATTACAGCCTTACAGCACCATATCGATGACTTTTGTCTCTGACTTTATATCTACAAGGTGGAGCAATATAGAAGATGTCTCAAATAAAATGGACAGTGAGTGAACTGTGTTTTTAAATTCCAGAAGAACTGCTGTGTCTGATACAATCATACCAGCTCAACACATACTAACACAACACCATATGTGTCACTGCAGTGCTAAGAATGATCCACCCAAATAGTACGTGATTAGACCATTAGAGAACAGAATAAAGAGAACTAATATAGTATGTGAAGAGACAGATCTGTAATTATAGAACTACAAAGTTCAGTGACTTTAGATTTAGATTCTGGTCATATTAAATATGCAAGATTTGGTTTAGGGAGGTGAACCACAAGTCTCTGTACTCTATCCTTGCAGTATGAAAGTTGAGATTGAACTGCCTTTTTTTGTCTGTTGACTTCAAACATGGTAGATTCCTTGGTATGAAAATGTTCCTATTAGTGCCAGCACTGTTTCTAGAGTCTCATTTTCTGCAGACTATAAGCACAGCAGCATAGCTTTCAACACTTTCAGATACTTTGAAAGTGCTTTGTATTACTGTGGGGACATGCTGCAGCTACTGTCAGTGCAGTTCAGTTCAGAGATGAGGAAAACAACATGTACTCTGTGCTATATCTTCAGTGTTTGGATAAATGTAATGCTTTCTCTTTGTGTTTTCTTTTTTTTTCAAATATTCATGCTTACTTCCAATATTCACTTACTTCTACACTCTAGTTGTTATGCACAGTATGTTGTTCACTGGGGGTTAGCTCCTAAATAATTCTGTGTTTCCAGCTGTTTGTGTTTCGAATAGACTATATTTTCATTATACATAAGTAAGCTGAACTTTCACAAGGCATCTCTTCTAAAAGAAAATAGCAACAATGGAGAAAATAATAACTGTAACAGCAGTTGAAGCAGCAGTATAAAAAGTGTGCAGTAAATAAAATAAGAATTTAGTATCTGAGATAAATAATTAGAGTGTACATTTACTTGTGAAATTATACATATTACATATTAATAGATAAGTAATAGGTAAGTGTGTTGATGCTGTATAGTCCTTGTGTGAGCTACAGTGTTTGGTGTCTGTGTGTGCATGCTCACATGTTTCTTATTTTTTTATATCCTAAAGTGTTTTTTGTGTGTGTTTTTTTAGATCCCAATGCACTGGGACAGCACGGAACAGACCACGCTCTGATTGGTGGTGTTGTGGCTGTTGTTGTCTTTGTTACCCTCTGTTTAATCATCGTTTTGGGCCGATATCTGGCTCGACATAAAGGTACATCCCTGTGTACTGAATGTAATAATTTCAGAAAAAACACAAGCTGTATTATTCGAAAACTATTTGGGTTAGGCTTCAGACCATTTCCGAAACTGTAACCAGGAAAAGGGGGCTTAAAACATGATACTTTGATTTGATTGTTTACATTATGTAAATATGCATCATTTCCAGGAACATGGTCCATTCAGATAAAGGGGGTTTAACTGTAATTAGAAAAATAACTGTGCTGTATTATACTGTAGATTTTAGAGGACAAGACAACCTTATATCAATATATAAAAAATATCAGCGGTCATTGTGTTTAAACCATTGTTATTGTTTGTGACAGGCACATATTTGACACACGAGGCCAAAGGTGCAGACGATGCCCCCGACGCAGACACAGCCATTATTAATGCAGATGGTAACCACGCGCACACAGAGGAAAAGAAGGAGTACTTCATTTAGACTGCACCCCATTCACCCCTCTCTTATATTCTGATCCATCCTACCCTGCTCTGTTTAGGATCCTCGTCTGACCACAGTGGAAACTTCAACTTTACTCACATTCCTCTTTTCTTAACAGGTTTTACTTTTTGCATTCCTCTGGTCTCAGTTTTTGAAGGGTTTTTTGGACTTTTTGTCCTTTATTTCACTTGTTTTGTATAGTTCTTTTTTTCATTCATATCATGTCTGTAAAATGCATTGAAAAAAGGGAATCATGGCCCAGGTTACCACAGTGAAGTTCAACAGTGAAAGCTTTTGTTCAGACGTTCACCACTCCCACTTTCACAGTGCCTAAATACACAGACATCCACACAAGGATTTAGTCAATGCCTTTATTTTGATTAAGCGTTTTATGATTGGATGCTTTTTATGATAAAACATAGCATCATTTTTATCATCTCCCCTGTACATATATTCTTTGCTTGTTGCTCTTTATCATTTATTCTGTTTACATATTTCTTCAAATAACAGATGTACACAAAATCATTTTCTTATAAAGCATAACTTATACCCTTTTTAAGGTAAAGAAGAATGCTGATCAGTAATTAGTGTATGTTCCATAACCTGAGTGAGGATTAAACTACAGGAGACTGATATCATACAGTGTTGCATATTCATACTTGAAACTTAGACATCAGTCTTTATAAATAATTCAGTAATCTTCTACTGAATCCTCCCCTGTATATTAATGTTAATTGAGTTTATTCAAACACCAAAAACATAGCAAGTTTGATAATAGGACTGAGCTTGTCATTTACTTTAAATTAAGGTTTATCACGTTTTTTCTCCTCACCAGGCTTCTATGTTAACTCCTAAGAGCTTATAAAGTCATACTGTTTCTCACTAACTACATAATACATTGGCTATGTTCACGTTACAGGCCCTTATGCTCAGTTAAATTTTTTAAATAGTAATGTCAATAAATAAAAGACATCATAAAATGAATGATGCAGCAATACGAAAATAAACAAACAAATAAAGAGGTCACAGAGGGGACAATTTGCTTTTGCTAATATAACCTATTTTTGTAGTCAAATGGTATATGTGGGATGTGTTACCTATCGGGTTGTAACAGGGCTGGTTAACATGGTTTAGGGTTTTGATGTTTAGGATTTCTGTAGCTTTATTAACAGTTACTCTTCTTGTGTTAAAAGCAATCCTTTTGAAGTGGCCACTAACATATATTATGCTTGGAAAATGTAATATGTTAGGATTTCATTAAAGGTAAACCAATAACGTATGATATGACACTGAAGAATAATGAAAAATGGTCAGGAATGTAATCTTACATTCCAACATCCAGATGATGCAACTTTCTTTGAGGCATCCTAATTTCATGAGATTTGATTTTATGTTCTAAAGAGGCAGAACCACTGCAAAGGCTTTACACAACGACATAATATTACTGTACTCTTTGGACAAAAATAATTAGTAGTAGTGACCTTAAACGCCTGAAGATGGCCTTGCATGAGGATGACTGGGCTATAACTACTCGCAGGGTGTGTCATGGGATTTATAGATTGAGAAGAGGTGGTACAGAGCAGTGAATGTCTCGTTCAATGTGTGGAAATTGGGTCAGATATTAATGTTTGACAAAAAGGAGGGATTGCATTTGGGCATGCCAAAGGCCACAGTGTGAAAAAAGTAGCTAAATGTGCAAGTGTATTAAAGTATACAGTCACAAAGGTCTACCAAGTCTACCAAGTTTACAGAAAATTTAGAATCCATGGAGGTACGTTTTAGTCACAGGTGACTAATATAACAATATAATACAATATACAATACATTTTCAAACACTTCAATATTGTTAAATTTATCATTAAAGATGGCAGTTTACAGCATTCAAACTACAACTCAGAATAGTTTAATACATCTTTTATGCAAAATCTTAAATAGGGGACGTGTCTTAATCAATTCTCTAATCCAGCTGACCCCTAGATGTTTTTTAATACATTTTTTGTGTTTTGTGTAAATCAGATTGATTGAGGGCAAAAAACTGCAAGACATCGCTGTTATACCAATTATTGCTGGTATAGGTAGATGTGTCAGTGCTTGGCATCTACAAATAAAATAATTTATGGTGTAACCTAACCAGTCTAAACAGAGAGCGGTGTCTAATCAGGAACCACGTAGTCACATCTAGGCAGTTTTCTGTAGCGTGAACGTAGCCAAATCCTTCTCTGAGATGTTTGGGGATAATTTCCTGCAAAAGCAACCCCAGTAAGATCTTGTGATGGAATAGTGTCCCAGGCAGGGCACACTCTTACCTGCATATAATAAATTCTAGTAGAGACCAGGGTAAGCAGGGTAAAAACACAAACACACATATAATTTTTATGATAAACTTTAACATCACAACCAGACAGCTAAAGAGTTTTAATAACAACTCAATGTGCTCATGATGTTACATGCCATATAAAGTTGGGGTTTCTTCTCATCTAATGAATTAGATTAAATCTAGAAGTATAACGTGTTCAGAAACACCACATTAAGATATATTTACATACATCCCATGCTTAGGAAACAACACTGGAACTGACCTAACTCATTAATTGGTAAAAAACAATAAATAAAAAATACAGTACATATATTTTTTTTGTTCTGTCTCTACATCTCATCAAACATTAAACAATGGATGTAGTGTATTTTTACATTAGTCTGTTTCTTTTCCCTTTTTGTAATGAACAGGTACCCTTATTAATAAGACTGTATAGTACATCTGTTAAATGTAGTAACTAGTGAAAGTTGTTGTAAGAAATTGGGAGCCTACATATCATCATGTTTGTATATTAGCCAATTTAGGCATCTTTATAACGGCAAACTTAGATTTTTATTTATTTATTTTTTTTATTATTTTTTTTTCATGGAATTTTTCAAAAGTGCTCCAGATCTTGCTTAACATAAGGTATGTATATACTGTACAAGTATCACTTTGGTAAGAAAAGATGAAAAAAATGTTTTTGACGTCATGCTTTCATTTTAGATCTGATTGTAAAATTGAAACTGAACAACTTAGTAGGAGTCAGCTATGATTGCAGAAGGATATGGCGATAAATATACCTACGAGGTAGCTAAGAAATTATAATAGATCATGCAATTTAAAGTAGTGTTGAAAAGGAGGAATTTTAGCAATTAATCCCAGACCTTATTACATTAATAATCACAGTGCATAATAGTGTTCATGTTGAGCTACCAGCCGTATTTTCCCAGGGATTGATAGTTTGCTGTCAATCTCTTGTGTAGAAACAGAACCATTAATGCTGGGAAAAGCTAGAAAATAAAGTATTATGTCTGCCGTAAAATCGAAAAAATTATTTTATTGTATTCCTAGAATACAATATACAGGCAAATCCTTTAGGTCAGTTGTTACTTTTCCTGTTTCCTTGCATCACTCATTTGTATATATGAACCACAGAATGTGCAGTAGTGTTTGGGAAAGTCCTGTGTGGAGAAGAAGCAGCTGAGTACTGATTTACAGGATACACTCAGTGCATAATCTACACTGAATTCTAATTCTGAGACCGACAGCACAGATGCTGTGCCCCTGATGCACATGTCCTCAACTGACTCCTGGAATTAGTTTTCTCTTGTACAGGTACTCTTTCTCTGGCAGCCTAGCTGTGGAACATGTTAATAACAGTCAGTTGATAGAGGGCTTAAAAGAATCCAGTTTCATCAATTTGAGCCATTCCATTTTCTATTAAAGATTGTGTTAATGAGTTCTGGTTAAACATCATGGTTTTTTATTAGCATGGAAGTTTATTTTGAAGCAAAATCTTCAAAAAAACTCGTTTTAACTCTCACTCGTCATGTAGTTGCAGTATGGTAATGTACAATAGTTTCGAACTTTCTCTGATGAATACATACAGTATTCATATTGACTCCAGGTTGTGTTGTATTCATTTTTTTATATATATTTAGGCATGGGAAGGTTGTACAGGAAAGGAAATGCTTCAGCATTAAGAATAAACCAGATTTGAATTGTTGTCTTTAATTTAATTATTGATGGTCATCACAGAAAAAATCCTAAGTTTAATTAGATTTTTTTTATTGCTCAAAGCTCTGCATACTGATTGCTGAAATGACATCAAAGATGCTGCTGATGCTTTTGGGCTCATCATTAGTAACATGCAGGTGCTGTGGAGTGTTGAAATGAAGCTTTTGAAAAGCTGTGAAATTTCCCTCCTTTCAAAATTAACCTGTAATTGAACAAATATGTGTAGGATTTATGCTCCTTAAAACACAGTTGACAGATTTGATTCCTGAGTCTGCTCCATCTGCTGCAGCATGGCATGTCATCCATGTACTGGGAAGGATGAGTAAATCACTGGTAAACCATGACAGTGTGTAAATGCTGAACAGGTTCTTGGCATACATGTCGGATTAGAAATTACAACATTTTTATTTATTTCATTTTTCTTAACAAAAGGAACTTTTGTTTATAATATTGTTATATATGTACATGCTGGAAAGACCCTTGTTCCTGTTGTTACTATTGTTTAGGAAAGAAACTAAACAGTTGTCATATCAAACAGTTGAGTTTGTTTAGTTGTTTGCAACAGGTTTTTTTATTGGGCCTGGCTCTTTTTGTTGCTTTGATAGCAGGATATCTGGAACTGCTGATTGTTAAAATCTATATCAGTGTCACTTTACCAATGCAATCTCTGTACTAATGGAATACTCCGTGTTTCTGTCAGAAGGTGGCTGCCATATACTTTATCACACAGGGCATGTGACTCCATTTCTATATTTTCTTTTCTTTTCTTTTCGCGTCTCAGGAATGATTCGATGAGTTGTCTTATGAGTTAATTGGACAGATTTGCAAAGTTCCTCCCATCTGCTGAATCTCTGTATCTGTTGCATTTTAAAATAGGCAATTATAATGTTAATAAAAATCTCAATGTTTATTTAATGTTCTGTTTCCTGATGCTTTATTCCATGACTGACTGCATGGTATGGGCATGGTTCATACACACTGAAGTGCCACAATTAAGGTAAAAAAACATATTTTTTGCTGTTAATTTATTGGCTCATATATTTACAGGTAGTGTAGAAAAGATTACCGCTGGGATGAACTACACACCATTAAAAAAAACTTTTAACACACGATAATGGTGATAACAGGATTCCTCAAATTATGTTAATTACAATTTGTGAAAAGAGCAAGCAAGATTTACATGAACACTGCCCAGATTCAAACTGCAGAGAAGTCTTTACAGAAGAATTACACAGCTCAAGAGTGTGAAAAAAATATTGGGTCTGGGCTTTTTGTAATAAGCTGAAATGAAAACATGCCATTTTAAGTTATATGTTCTGCCTTAGTATATTCATTTGGTCTAAAATGTAATTAACATGTATGGATTGAGAAGCTTGAATAAATAAATGACAAAAACATGAATAGGTGGTTGGATTTACTTTTTTTTTACTCTGAACATGGCACAAAAGACGTTTCTAAGAAGTGCTATGCTAAGTGCCATCAATTTTGTTTATTTCTTCTTACTTTTCAGCTTTTTATTTTACTAATGCTTCATTTAAATACACAGCTCTCAACAATTAGGGGATATTTCATTACTTCATTATTTTTGTGAGCAGTGTATGTAGTATTTGAGAACCCTGGTCAGATAACTAATATCAATATCATATTTTATTTTAAATGAAATATGTTCTCAGAGCTGGAAATAGTTTTAATGAGAACTATTGGAAATTTGCACAAATATTTTACATTTGAACTGGTTCAACACTGCATTTCAGTCTTGAAAGATTTCTCTTCGTATTCCTTATCTTGAGTTGAACAGTTGTATTTAATTTATTGTATTTAAAATAAAAATTGCTAGCTATTGAATTTTTGAGGTGACTCCTTTCAGATGATTTGCTATTTAGTACACAGTGTTTATGTGTACTTGCTCAGTGAACATGTCTGTTGTTTTTATCCTGTCCTTATTTATACATCCACAGTTCTGTATTTTAGTGCAAATAAGTCTGCTTAATTTAATGCACATTTTTATTTTTGGTTAAAAATGTGCTCTCTTCTCATCATCTTCAGTACTCAACAAGCCCTCTGGCACAAATTAATGATGAGAACCGATGTTCCACTGTACCTTTTTTATTCTAATTAAGCTATTTTAAAAATATATATATACTATGATAGAATGTGATATTTATATCTTTCCTGCTTCTTTTGGGGGTTAAATGTAGTTCTAGAATGACATATAACTAGAACTGCAAACTCATTCACATCCTCAGTGATAAATGAAGCACTAGCTCCCTGTGGAGAAGCGAGACAGGTGCCCTAAGGGAAGAAAGCTGTGATCAGTGGGACATTGCCGCAGGGGATACTTCCTACCAGGCAAAACAACACATATGCCAACACACTTACACACAGCTATGAGAGACAGCATGCCCATCCCAACATAAGCTCTCACAGAAATACAGAAGGCAACAAACACATCCCGAAAACACAATGCAACTCCATCCCAGGGTCAGTTTTATGGCACAGATTAAATAGCGGATCTCCTGGGTACTGTTTGTGTGCTACAGTCTGCCCCCGTTACCCCCTGCCAGGTGTTGATATGTTGTATGCTGAGTGTTCACTCTTATGGAAATGTTTTCTATTACTGTTTCTTTGCTGAATTTAATATTGTTTTTAAATAGAATTTACCTAGCAGGCAATATTTAATAACACCCACTTTGGAAAATGTGGTGCTTGTACATTTCCTGTAGCATCTAACAATCTGTATATTTGGTTGAGCAACTGTTTCATTAATGCTTGCTTAAAGCTCACAGTTCAGACATATTTCTATGGTGTTTTGCATGCACAGCAAATTTTAAATCTACCCAGAAAAGGTGGAATAGAAATTATCCCTTTTTATATTTGGTGAGATAGATGGATGGATGCCATGTGTTGTATGAAACTCTAGCATCACTAGCTACAGTATAGCAGCAAAGCTTTTGAAAGGGAAGAGCCAGAAGATAACACACAGAGGCCATGAGACATCAGCAATCCACCTCCCCAGCAATCCTAAAACAACAAGTCTAAGAGCTTTAGATGTTACAAAAATTATTTTGCAATAATGTGGATTTTAACTGGTATCCAGTGCAAAAACAGGACTGATATGAAAGAACCAGCTCAAGACCACTCTCTGTAAACCTTCCCACTCATCCAAGTGGCTGATTAAGATATCCTGATCAACTGTATCAAACACTGACCTGAGATTGAAAAGTAGCCTCTGAGAGCCTTTTTATCACTAATCCAACATTTCTATCTGGGTGTGATGTTTCTGGTAATAAGTATATTTTGATCTTGTTTCCTGCTTTGTGAGCAGGAATTATCTTCACCTTCATGTCTGCTGAACATGCGAACTCTCCAAAATGCTTGAGGCGACACAAAGGTCTGTTGGCTTTACGTTCTGAAAAGATACACTAGTAGATAATATGGGGGCAAAACAGATTTGTCAGATTTTACTTGCCCCAATGTTTGCGTGACTGTAAATGATGTCCCCTACACATTAAGAGATTACTATTAAGAATTATTGACTGTAAAAAGAGTTAGAAACTGCAACTACACTGACACTTTGAAACGCAAGACTAAGCCAAGATTAGCATTAACATTAGCATGTTCTCATAATTATTTTGGGTTATTTTGACATTACAAGGAATAATAAATACATTTTCACTATATATTTTTTATCTATCTAGCCTTTGTCTAAACATTTTGCTAGACATATGTGTTGAATGGTTGAATGGAAAGGTAAGATTTTTTTCTTTTTTACCAAGGTACCTGCTCTGTCAATCAATGTACAAAAACGTGACCTTCACTCAAAATGGCACCTTGGTTTTTAGAGTGATGGAAATGCTATCGATGTCAGGAAGTGTTGTAATGTTTCTATTTCCCTTTAGCCTGCAATTTCCTTGGTTCGATAAAGTATTTTTTTCATATATATTCTGATTCTGATAATAGTTATACTGCTATCCAACCTACTAGTGAGCATTTAAGTCTATTGTTTAGTAACATATTTTTTTACTTTTTCATTCAAGCCAAAGCATTACTTTGGTAGCATGAGCAGTGGGACCAAATATCAACAATATGGGTATATTACTTGAAAAACTTGCTGCTGTAGTGCCTCTACTTCTCTATGTATATTGCATGTGTGGTGTATTAGAATCAATTTGAGATTCAGTCCATGCGTTGAACATATACTTGCATGTATAAAAAAGTATTACTGCCTGCATCTGTGTTTAACAAAACCAAAAATACAGTGTTTGAATAAATGACTGAGGACTAAAATAGTGAGATATGAGTAATTTATTATGAATAAATTATGGTTCTCTGTGTAATATGATTTTCATAGTGAAGCACTATAGATCACATTAACTTTGATGGTAGCTTCATGATAACATCAAATGAAAAACTGCAGGCATATCAGAGGAAAAGCATTTAACACTTTTACATTTGTTTATTTTCTCTGTGCATTTCTTAATTGTTCAAAGTAGCTAATCTTGTGTGATCAAATCTTAATTTGACTTTAGAAAAGCATTTCAAATATGTAATTTTGCATTGGAGCAAAATTGTGTTTTTTTTAATTATGTACAACACTGATGGTGTGACACTGCTTTTGGTTGGGTGACACCTCCTTTCGCAGGCTGGGGTGTCGGGCCCGAACGCACTTTATCACTGCAATTTGTGGATAAGAGTGTTTTAGATACAATCAGCAAATATATTTTATCATTGGAGTAATAATACAGTACATTTTAGCATTAGTAACTGTTTAATCTTGATGAGAAATGTATATTGAGAGAATAAGTATGGAACATAGATTTGTTACTACACTGTAGCACAAAATCACTACACAGCATAGCTAATAAAGGCAATAAATAAATCATAGAATAGCTCTCTTATTGTATTTGTGATGAAAGCAGGTTGGTGAGGGCTGATCCCTTTGGCAGTGTTGTCTCCTCTGGCATGTCTGCCAGGCTTGGTAATACTCTCATGCAACAACTGGAACGTTAGCTTTGCCCAAGATGTGGCTCAGAGGTTCCGCTGACAGTTTGAATACTTGCTTGTACACACACATAAATCACCTGGAATTTTAACTCCATTCCATTGCTAGACACTTACATCTATACCAAACGTATACAAAACAATCTAAAATCACAAGGTTATGTTCTCACCACAGTGTATTAAATATACTTACTGTTTACCAAAGGTGGGTATAGTGGCAAAAATGTTACTTAACCAAAGTATCTACAGTATATGCTACTTAAGTAGAAATAGTCTCCAACCTTAAGTTAAACATCTTGTGAAAAATGTATTAACTGTGTTACCCATGACATACTTCTCAAGAAAAAACACATCTAAAGTACTGTATTATTATTTACATTAAATTCTACTGAATGTCCTAGTTGTTGATAAACATGTACAACAAAGTGACACCAAAACTTACAATTCTTATTACAATCCTGAAACACACCACAACACAATGTAAAGTGTAGTGGAAATTCTGCTCAGTCACATCTATAATACATTATAATTAGAAATAGATCAATTTTTGCTTAGCAGCAAGAAATAAAGATTTATTGACAAGCTCGACAATGGCCAAACAAGCAATTCTGAAAGCATCTGAGGAGCAGTTTTAGACTCTTTAGAAAGTAATTGAAACTTTGTTTCTATTATCTTCATGTCTCATAATTTTCCAGTTGGCCTTGTCACACTTCTTAGAAAATGTATTTCCTAGAAACAGTAGACCTTATGGCTACACTCACAATTACCTCTTCAATGCCACCTGGCTAAAATTGTTTCAGGCATCTGATGTTTTCCCTGCATTAATTTGTCATGATGTTCCAGCTGTCCATGGCCTAATTAAAAAGTTCCCTATTTTTCCTCTAAATTACTTTCTACAAGACTCTTTCTTAATAAACACCTGCTGTTCCAAAAAGTTACTCTCTATGTTATCAGCACATGGTGTTGACCAAGGTATGTCCTCCTATGCCATTGTTGTCATGAGTCAGATTTCTTCTTTAAAATGTATATGGGTTTAGACCTAACTTTGGATAGTTCCCTGCTCTTCAGATGCTTTTTATGTCATACATATATTATTGTTTTCTTAATCATCACACAGTGTCTTCAAAAGCACAAGTTATATAAATATCTGGTCATACAAAACTCAGGTGTAAAATACACAATCCTAAAATACGCACCCTAATTACTAGTTGACAGACTAGCATTTGAATAAACCTGGAGCACTGTAGAGTGACACCAAAACATAAAACCTTAATTTCAAATTACAATTGAAATTCAATGAGAATAGTTGAAATCTGTGATTTAATTGACTTTGTAAATGGCTTGCTGGTAGGCTGGGTTAAGTATTTTTTAGTATTATCACTCATTTTATTTTTCAAAAGTTAACATGGCAACCAACTTTAAAATCATCCTAATATAACGTGTAAATATACCTGACCACTGACATTTCTATTTACATATTTGAAAGTGGCAATAATACATATCAGCCATTAGTGCTATATATTGTTTGAAGAAAAAAAACTATTAAGTATAAACAGTTTGTGAGAATGTACTTTGTGAGGTTGGTGGCCTGAACGTTGATATAAAACATTAATGCCTCTTTAAATTTGTCTGACAAAATAAAACACTTTTAACATTGTGCTTTTAGACATTGTGACGTTGTGACTTTTATTCATAATACCTTCTTTTACAGCTTTTGACAAGTAATCAAGTAAAAGTTCATTTATGCTATGAATTAAACATTGAAATGTACCCTAAAATGTAACATTAATGAACTGCTGATGTTGATTTATATTAATACATTAATCAATAAAATAATTTGGGCATTACAGAAATTATAGACCATTAAGCACTGCTGTATACGTAAATTAGTTGTTGTTGTAATAGTCAGTATTTTAATTTCTGCTTTCATCATTAGGAGTTGCCCTGCTGTGTTATAGCAGCATGAAGCATTCCTTCGTTATTTTACATGTACAGGTATACACACTTCATCTGACTGTACTACATCATATCTTTCTTACATGTCTGAGCCACTCAAAGAGGATGGGTATCTTTTGAGTGTTGGTCCTCTCAATGTTTCTTCCTTGTAATGTTTATGAAGTTATGTCACCTGCCACTGTCGCCTCAGTTTGGCCATAATATAGATATAGATAGATAATCTAATACTAATGCTCCATTGTAAAAAAGCGCTATATAAACAAATCTGATTAGACTTTACATCTTCTGAATTATTCTAAATTTTGACAAAAATAACTCAAATAAAACATAATGTCTGTAATAACAATGTTATCTGTAATAATAAAACGAATAAAACTGTAACCTTATATATTTCATGATAAACATAAACACCGAAAATCACACCCAACAACACAATGTTACAATACTTTAGACATTCCAAATTCAGCCACAGGGACCACTAACTCATAACTAAGTAACTAAGTATTACTGCAATAGGAATAACAAGACAAAACATCCCAAATGTCAATTACTACAGACCATTTTTATTATGATAATAATAATCCAATAAGCTATAATAATCATATTATTAAACATATTATATAATAATAAAAAAAATGTTTTTTTCTATAATAATAATTCACTGGGTATTTTCTCCTGCAACATTTTAGCCTGATTTAATACATCTTTACCAGTTACCTTTTATTTGAATGATGCAATCTTGGCAAAGTCACACTCATTACATTATAAGGGCATGAGAACAATGATCATTAATATTAAAGCACAACCGCTCCATGTGGCATGTGTCAGCCTCTTTAACCTTGAGTTTACCAAGGAACTGTGTGCCTTTTTATTACATTCCTATGTTTAGCGTGTTAGCTTTGAACATCTGGTGTCTGTATAAATATGAATTCCTCATCACCTTGCCTTTCGCTTCACACCTGTTGCGAAAAGATTTTGCTTCTATTAACAGGGTGTCTGCTGTCCTGTCTGTCACAGACACGCACACACACACACGCACATGCATGCACGCACGCACACACACACACACACACACATGCACACAAAGCAGGCTTACGCATACGCTAGCAAAGTTATTCATCTAGCCTTTAGCATCCTTCCACACCAATCATGACCTTCAGTTGAAGCCTTTCTCTGTCTCTCATGTATTCTGTTTATTAATATGACTTAGGAGACCATTTAGTCCATCACAGATGGGTAAGTGTGTTCATTCACTGCCTTCCTTGAAGTAACTTCTACTCATACAAGCCACCTATCTACTTTAATTGGAACAGAGGCCTTTAAACCTGAAAACTGATAGCCCAGTAGACTTTGAATGCAATTTTAAATCACTGTATATTTATATTACAAATCTCAATGTGCTTTAGATATATGACAGTCAGACTAAACCTCGAAAATTTAAATAAGTCTACATTATTAGGGAATCTATTTAGAAGTGTAGTTATGTGGCTTTGGGAGAACAGTCAAATATGATGGTTTTAAACAATGTAAAATGGCTTTAGGTTTGCTTTAAACATCGTCCATTATTTATCAGGCCAGCATTTGGCTAGCTGGGAGTACCCTGATACCTTTTACATTCAGAATGATACGATGTTAAATAAAGATAATTCCCTTACCGAAAATATTTTCTGTTGGCAAAAGAGCCAGTTGCCTGCATCAGTATAAAAAGGCTGATGTTTGCTATTGCTGCTACTTGGAAGTGATTAGATAAAAGGCACATGAGAAACAAAAATTAAGGATCTTGCCACCCTATTGCTATATTGCTATATTTTGCCATCCAGGTGGTGGAATTAACTGTCTTAGAACTAAACTAACATCTAACATCGCACTTGTATGAGTCACACTTTCTGAGTTCATATAAAAAAACATTGTAATTCAGAATTACTTTTACTCTAGTTGGGGACATCATGAAATACCCTTTACTGGGGCGTATGCCCTTTTAAATTCTGTGTGTGCACCTGTATGACAAGTAGCCTATGAACGCCTCTGCTCTGCGGCCCAGAGTCTGAATGCTGTGATTAACCTTTATTGTCACTGGCAACAGCCGAGTCAAATTTGACCCACAATACAATTGTCAAGTACAATTGTGTCCATGTATATGATAAACCTTGTTATTGATCAGATAAAAGACAACTTGCTCGTCTAACTGGAATCAATAGTAAAGGTTCTACAATAGCAATCAGTAGAATCATTTCTCTGCTACGAAGTTCCTTTTGGATCTTTGAACATAGCCCTTAACCTTCAACTCCTCAGCTCAAATGTATAATGGATAATGACTTTTATTTATATGAATATTAATATATCAAAAGTAAAAGATATATAATGTTCCCATTGAGAATTTTGTGTTAAGTGTTTCGGAACATCAAACCAATTTAAATAGTAGTCAAAGACAACACAAGTACAGCTGGCCACTCCTGGGAAGGTTCACCACTGTTCCATGTCTTCGCCATTTGTGGATAATGGCTCTCACTGTGGTTCGCTGG